>VUQR01013711.1:33348-48868 GCA_015108515.1 Hemichromis elongatus | reverse complement strand
ACACAAACTAATAGGGTTTGAAGATATGTGTATGATTTTTATATAAATAGCTCAATGCATACAAATTGAGCACACTGCATCACATGATCTGCTGCATTTGACAGTTAACGTCGTCTTGTTTACAAGGTGAGGACAATAAAAAACGGATTAAAATAAAGCCACATTTTATTGGCAGATAAGGTGCATAAGAAGGCAAAAACAATCACAACAAATGTTCTTTTACTAAAGGCACTAGGCACAGCGTCATTGACTATTCGAGGTGCATTGTCGTCTCATTGATCACTCCACGTGGTCGTGAAGATCGCCGCCCGCCCACAAGAAAAGGGAGTCTTTGCGTCTTTTGCTGCTCCACCTCTATCAGCTCAGTCTGTCTTGTAGCAGTCCTTGAAAGAGATTTAAAAAGACAAGTGAGTAAATGTTTTTTTTTTTTTTTTCATTGATGTTTCCACCGTCTCATTGAGCATAAATGTTTAAGGTGTAAACTGAATTACCTGCAGCCTAAGGAGAGTGATGTACTTCTCAGGGGCTGCCGCGCTCATCACTGTCGTGTAAACAGTAATCCTGGGAGGAAATCAAGACAGACGACGGTCACTATTTAATGCGATTCAGCGTGTGAGCCTGCTACGCCACACTGACAAAAGTATTCACCCTTCTGCTGTAACACACATATAAATTTAAGTCACATCCTGTTCTTAATCATGGGGTTTAATATGATGTCAGTGAGGTCAGCATTGATGTTGGATGAGAAGGCCTGAATCACAGTCTTCACTCTAATTCATACCAAACGTGTTCAGATTTAATCGAACCTCTGCGCAGGCTTGTCAAGATCTCCCGCACCAAACCCGCTCATCTGTGCCTCCGTGGACCTTGTTTTGTGTGCTGCTGCACAGTCATGTTGTAACAGGAAGCAGCTATCCACAAGTCGTTCCCTCAAAGTTTAAAGCATCGAATTGTTCAAAATCTCTTAGTACTGGAGCATGAAGAGCTCCTTTCGCGGGAAGTAAAGGGTTGAGCCTTGATTACGTGACCTATCACTTCGTGGCTGAGCTGATGTTGTTCCCAATCACTTACAAATTGTTATAGCTGACTGTGGAATTTTTAATAGTGAGGAAATTTTACATCTGGGCTTGTTGCAGAGCTTCACCGAGCTCCTGAGAGCGAGCCATCCTTTCACATACGTTTGTAGAAGTGGCCTCCGTACCTAGGTGTTTGATTTGATACACCTGTGGCCACGGACGTTATTGGAATTCAATCATTTGGATGGGCGAGTGAATACTTTTAGAAATACAGCGTATGTGTTACGTGTCAAAGAAGGGCCTGCTGACATATCCGCTGAAGCTGGAAAAGGGGAAGTAAAAGTGATGAACACACTAAGTGAACTATCACATCTAAGTAATATTTATAGACCTGCTGGGAGATAAATAAGTGCACGAAAGAGGAATAATGTCCTTCTTACCCATTACACACTGGATACAGGGACAAAACCTGGAGGAAGAGACAGAGTCATAAGCACACACACCGTCTCCGATTGCCACAAGTGTGACTTCGTGAACTGAGGTTGAGGTTAGTCGACTTACCCGATAGAGCGTATTCATATTGATGTACGCCTGGCCAGTAGCATTTAGAGCTTTGTTAGCCGCTTCTCTAAGGAATGAGCACAGCAGCAGTGTAATCACAGCAGCAGCAACACAGCAAGCGAGCTGATCATGAGACATGACTCACCTCCGATGATCTTTCGCAGGAGGAGGAAGCCAGTGGTCAAAGTTTGTCTCCACTCTGTACCAACTGAAAGCAGTCCCCAAAACACACAAGGAAATGATGCTGAGCGATACAATCATTTTCCATCATCCTCCTCTGATCCTTTATTTATTCATTTTTTTCGCCTACCCTCCCTTCACGGGATCCAGAGGCCAGATATCAGCAGCGCTCTCTCGGTCTCGGGTGATCACCACCCCTTCCCCGGGCTGCGCCCCGCCGACTATGTAATACACCCCGGTGATGATGGGGATTTTTGAAAGACGCATCACTGCATCCTGAAAGTCCTCTGCTTCCTCCAGTGTCTGTCAGGCCACACACAGACTACTTTCACTTCCACGTATTGTCAACTTTTTACATTTTTTTCATTTTCCCTACACTAACTCTTCTCACCTCTCTCACCAACCAACTAACGGGGGATCTCCGATACAGGAAAGCAGAGACGATGTTCTTCCACCAGTTATACCAGCGTTCAGTTCCTTAGGAACAAAAACAAGCTTGGAGGGGAGAGCCAAAGAAATAAGACGCCACCTTTTCCACAGCCGTGTGTGTTCCCTTACCTCGCTGGTCACCTGAGATGGTAAATTTGTTGGGGCTCTGTCCCGTCCACAAGCCGACGTAGCCCGCAAACGAAGTTCCACGGTATACCTCCTGAAATAGCGAGTCAATAAAACTAGATTTAACACCCAAACAATTCAAGTTGTCACGCGAGGACTTCAGCCGTGCATCTCCTGATGCGTGACGTACCTTTCCATTCTTGAGGAAGACTGCGTTAAAAGTCAGATTCTTCAGAACAGGATGCGGGTAATCGAGGTTCCTGCCGTGGTACACGCGCCCCTTTGAGTCCTGAGCCACGATGCTGGTGCAGAATCTGGAAGAGGATGAAGTTGTTTAGTGCGCATGAGGGGACTGAACCTTTGTTTGGCACCGTGGGGCTTCACTACAAATGTCTAGGTGGATTTAAAAAATCACACATACGCAGATACTTCATAGGCGAAGTTGAGCAGGATGACATCGGACAGCGTTCCTCCCAAGTGCGAGGCCAGGCCGCGGATCTCCCCCGCGTATGGCTGAGGAACGTACTTTTCCAGGGCCGTCACAATAGGTTTGACTGCATGATGCAACCATTTTGGAATCGTGGAGCTGGAGCAAAGAAAGCAAGTTTAGCATGTTGGTCTGCAAACCCTGTCAGCAGAGGTGGAGAGGAGGATAATAATAACGTATACTTTATTGATCCGCGTGGGGAAATTACCCTCTCTGCATTTGACCCATTCACTCTAGCAGTGGGCAGCCACACCGGGGAGCAGTGTGTACCTCAGGGTTCAGTGGATTCAAACCCCCGACCTTCCGATCATGGGGCGACCACTCTACCCACTGAGCCCTAAAAGTTACCCAAATTTTGCCGAAACCCGGGATCGAACCAGGGACCTTTAGATCTTCAGTCTAACGCTCTCCCAACTGAGCTATTTCGGCAGCGATTACCCCGCAGACCTGCACATACACAGCCCTGCAGTTGTGTCTGTGCCCCCATACCATTGGCGATCAGGTGCACGTCCCTTTAGTTCAATTTTTCATACACCCATTTTTAAAAATGAACAAAGAGTACAATTACTCCAAGAAAAGGCAGAAATAAGATAAAGCAACGAGAGAGTGAGCTGGTTACGTTTAATCTATGCTGTGAGGGTTTCAGTCAGTTGTCCTTTGCAACTACTCAAACAATGGCTGGGGGAAAAAAAGCAACAAAAACACAAAACAATCCTTTGTGAGGCTCAATGCTCTTTGTGTTGTGGTGTCAGTCTCTGTCTGTCTGCTGCAGAGCTAGCCGCGCGTAGCGCGTCCAACGCTGCCCCTGGACCGACTGCCTTGGCGTTTTTCGGGCGGCCTGTGTTTAAGTGGCTAACAGTGGTGGAATCCTCGATTCAGTTTTGACTGTCCCCCCACTTCAAGTTATCTTCTCATACACCCGTGGAACGATTTCAGAGCTGCTGCCGTTTTTACATCACAGGCGAATGAAGGAGACACGAGCTGAATTTCAGTCCGTTAAAGTCAATAAAGTTTTCTATTTTCATTGGAAATTGGACACCTTCGCGTGTTAGAGCTAAGTATTAAGAGTAAGCAGACTACAAAATTTAATTTTATAGTTTACTCCATTAAAGTCTGTATTATTTATGAAAATCACGATTACATTAAAAGGTGCACGCAGATGCAGGTTACAGTGGCCCTATGGGGTCAAAAATTCTGCAAATTAAAAGTCAAATAAACACAACAGAAGTGAAGTGAAATAAAAACACACAACGAACATTAAAGTTTGTTTGTGACCTTTTTTGTATTTATTTATTTTGTAAGCTTTTGCCACATTTTTGTGTTCTTCCGTTGTGTCTTATTCAACTTGCACTGTGTTTGGTGTTCTTCTACAGCTCTTCTACTGCAGTTGACCTCTCCGGGCTGCCGTAGATAATAGCTGATTACAGCTGATAATAGAGTAGCAACTTTTTTAAAAAGTTCAATGGCTGACTGGGACTGAGAAACGGAAGCTGAAGGAGACACAGGTGAAAGTAACAACAAGAATTGGACAAACAGGAAATAACATCAAAGTAGGGCTCTAGAGAAAATCAAAGTAAAACAGGAAGCAGCCTACAGAACGAGAGGGCTCCCACTGAACATGCTAATAGAGCACTGACAGGAAAGTCAGACAGAAGGAGGAACAGATTAACGTGAAAGGAACCAAAACTAATACAAGACAATAAGCAAAACACACAACCAGGAAGCCACTCAGTAAGGTCACGAGACCAGGCCTGTAAAACTCCAGTCTTTGTTACTTTACACAGAATCTGACTTAAACATTAACTAGACCTGTAAAATCCAAATGAACAGAATGACGATGAAAACAAAACAGAAACCAAAAAGCTCCTAACAAGAATCAAAACTAGGAGCACTAAAGCAGCAGTGAAACCAAACAGAATAAACACAAGTCCAAAGAAATCTAAAGGACCGCGATACTAAAATCTGAAAGCAGTTTCAAGTTTAACCGGATTCTTGCTGTTAAAATGTCCTACCCACAGGTGTGTACACGCCTGATAAAGTCAACTAGAGATAGTAATATTTATATGCATATAATAAAGCAATAAAACTGTAACAACCAGCTGCCCTGTGCTCTACCACACTGCTGCTGTCTCACGTTAACGTCAGTGTTACCGGCCATATTTTTCTCCCACTAATTGTTAAACCTGCCTCCCAGTCATTCATGTTAAACAGGCCCACGGAGCAGCGTTCTTAGGGTTAAATTAAGACATAAGGTGGTAACTTTAAACCCGCGAGTAGAAACCCAGTTTTTCCTGTAAGGCCTGTATTTGGCTGATGTCAGTAAAAACAATAACTGCTTGGGGGCATAACGCTTATTGGGCGGTTGGACCATCGAGGATTCACGCTGGAAACACGTTGTTGATTGCACGTCCTAAAAATCAGTACTGTGGGAAACAAAAGGTCAAGAAAAACGTGATCGGAGTGACCCCCTGCCTTCTTCCTGTAGCAATATTATGTGAACATCACTTTAACTCGCATCGCTACACAAGAAAGAGAAAACAATGGTGCAGAAATACCGACGACTTTAAACATGTTAATCACTTCGAGCAGCCCAATGCAAGACGTCACCAAACTCCATTTAAGATTTTGTAATCTGCGCTGAAACAGAGCTGCATTTTTAAAGTAACCCTTCAAACTCCAGCAACTCCCCCAAAACCCACTTCAAAGATAGTCGACTATTCCTTAAAGTTAGCAGGTGTCCCTTTTTGGAGATAAAAAAAAACATCGAGAGACGGTTTAAATGTACGCTCAGCTTCTTCTTTCTTGTCTTTTTTCTTTCTTTCTTTTTGCATATTTTCTGGTAAACTTACTCAATGACCTCTGCAGCAGCTTTATTCACGTAGTCTATGTCAAAGACCTTCGTGAGAGGCATCCATCGCACTTCTGGATCGTCATCCAGACTGATGTTCACCGTGGGTGGAGCAAACTGTGCCCGGCACGACGCTGCGAGCCCGAGCAGCAGCAGCAGCAGCAGCGTTGTCCGCACCATCGTTCGTCCGTCTGCACCGGAGACAGCCGACTCCACTGCGTTCCCCTGGCAGGCAACGGTAACGACGACATTTCCGCTTCAAGCTTTTCACAATAAAATGAAGAAACGGCGCACTTCCTGACGCAAACTGAGGAGCTTCCGCAAAACGAAGGCGTTGAACTTGATCACATTATAGGAACATCAATGGACAACTACTATACATTAAGTACTGCTTATTACTCCTTCTCCTCCAGCTACTGATACTAATAATCATCTCATCCACCAGTTACCATCCTTCCCAGCTAGAAACAGGAAGTCAGTAAAAGTAAATCCAGTGGTGGTTTGGTTGATTTTCAGTAAGCTGACCTCTGACCTTGACGTCACCAGGATTCAAACGGCATCTGTGGGATCGTTTCCTCGCTGACACCCTTCTGGAGTTATCACATTCACAAAATTTTCAGAAAATTTGACCTCTGACCTTGATATTAAGGTCAAGGTCACTGAGATTGCAGCTTGTCTGAGATTTTGAGTAGATACACCAATGGTATCAATTTAAAACTCCTACATCGCCTCAGACACTAAACTAAACATTTCAATCAGCAGTAAAAGGTCATCTATAAATAGTGCCAAAAGCAAAAAAAAACAAAACAGAAGCACCCCCTTTAGTTTTTTGTGTATTTTCTCTGTTTTTTAGAGACCTGAAATATAAATGTGCCTGTCACTAACAAACTTTGAGTCAGATTATAAACTGAAATGTTTTTTTTATGCCATAGCAGTGTACAGTCAAACAATAGCATGATGTATGAAATTGCAAAAATGACCCTCCAGGGGTCATTTGCCATTAATCAAAAAATGGCAGAGACCTGGAACAGAATATAATGTGATCTAAAATATGACTTTATTGCGCTTCAGTCTTCTCTGTTTAAGCACATCTACATGCGATCTTCATACAGTCAAACCACATGCCTTTAAAGGCCATATCTGTGCAAAAATGTGGATTGATGGTGATTTTCCTAACAGGTAGTCACACTGTCATGATGCTCTGAGGGCAAAGGCGAGAAAAACTTCCCTTTTTGAACGTGGTCGGATCGTGATCTGCATAAGCAGATTCTCTCGCAGCGCAACATCGCTGCTGAGGTGGGACGCAGTAAGACAGTCAATTGGATTTTCTGAAATGATCACTGAGGGTTATGGAACAAAACCCTCAATTTCACCAGCACTGAGCCGGAGGATCCAGTTGGCTGTCTGTCTGATCCTCAACACAAATTAACGCCGTTACCGGTGCCGACTGCAGCCCCATAACCATCAGATGGCATCTGAGCCTGAAGGGCTTCAAAAACAAAAAACGTCTTCATAGGCCTCGTCTCCTGAAATGCCACAGAACCGACCGTTTCTGTCATTGAAAGGTGGAAGAAAGTTTTATTCTCTGATGATTAAAATTAAAATTAAATCTTGGTCCTGATGGTTTTCAGGGTTACTAGCATGACAAGCAGATCCCACCTGAGATGTTTTCTACATGCCACAGTGGAAGGGGGCGCCATTGGCATGTTACATAATCACTCACGGAGGGGTCAGGAGTCCACAGCTAGTATAATCCAACTGCTACTGCAAATTATTGATCTGATACCAAGTAAAATGCAGGGCCAGTATTGCAAATAACACTTTCGATACTGATTGGTATCAATCAATCAATCTGCCCATCTCTAGCAGACTGTGGTAAAGCCAGTAAACATTGTACACAAATACAAGTTGTCAAACAACTCGAGGATATTAGATAAAGATCATATTATTATTAATAAAAGTTGGGATCAACTTTGGATCAATCCACCCACGTGTATTAACTGATTCCATTCATGTAAAATGACTACAGGCTTGAATGGTTTTGGACACGATGCCATTGTTCATGGAATTGTAACCTTGGATTTTAATGCCTGCTTAATGAGAGGAATGTGATGAGATGCATGCAGGTCCAGGTCTAAACATACAATACTCAGATAGCATAACGTTTTCGAATCAGGCTCTTGTGATAGCTCGGTTAGCCCCCCTTGTCGGTCTAAATGGATGTTTTTCAGCCTTCTCTCTGAGGTCATCCTCTCCTTTGATCAGTGTTCTCAAAGTGCTTCGAGCCTTATACCCTACAGCCGTTACAGGGCTCCCAGCTGCCTCATTCACAGTGCGCACACTGTTCACCATGGAGGCCGTGGTCATGCACATAAGTTCCACACTTAATCCTGCCATTATATCTTCTCTAAGTTTTAGAGGCATTAATAAGCCAGCTCCTCTGTGATAGGGTTTTTCTTTTGATGCCGCCACATTTCTGTGGTTCGCACTTTCTTAGAAGTTTTTTTTTTAATCACTTGACAGTCATTTCCTCTGCCTCTACTACACTGGCATCACTATTTTCTGTAAGAGCTATAAGGGTTGCCATTTTCAAGGTAAAATACTCCAGAAAGACCACATACTACCTCAGTTTAATCATGAACTGACATTTAGCGGAGTACATTCAGATAAAACTGAATGACATAAAGCAAAAATATCATCTTTCAAAAAAGTATTTTGTGTGATATGGATACTGTCACCAGGGTGAAGATTCCTGGTCAAATTATATTAGGATGAAAAGTTTAAAGAAATGGAACCAACCACAGTGGCTTTTACTGACCACGCTCCACTCCAGAGGAACCAACTCAGTGATCTTTGTGACATTTTACAATATGAAATTCAAACTTTGACCACTTGGGGGCAGAGAAAAAAAGCCAAGTAGGTCTCAATAAAACAATATCAGCCTCCAATAGAGTCATCATTCAGCTGCCCTGTGCCTTAAACATTATTTACAGTAATATTACAGATGTTCTGATTGTCTCTCAGATATGTTGCATTAGAACAGCTGATAACATGTGATGTGAGAGAGTTCCTGTGTCTGTTGTTATAGCAGTGGAGCTGATTAAGTCTGTTAGAGAAGAAGCTTCGCTGCCTGTGGTGCAGAGAGTAGTCAGGATTGTTCAGAGGCTTGCTCTCCGTCACACTCAGAAGGATCCAGTTTGCAGTCAATCACAGAGCCAGCGTCCCTAATCATCATCATCTCCAGCTCCACTTCCGTTCCTCCCAGCAGATCACAGCAAAGTACATTAAGTGATAGAAAATCATCATTTTGCTGCACACATTGAGAAATCTCAGCTTCCTCAAGGAGAACCTGCTCGTCCACTTTGTGTATACAGATTTATCAGAATGCTTTTGCCAGTAGGATGACCTGGAGTTGTACTGAAAGTCTACAAAGTGAACAGGAATAGAGACAGCACAGTCCCTTGTGGATCTCCTGTACAACACAGCAACAAAAATCACACAGAGCTCTGCCCAGTCCCACATGCTCCCGCCTGTTTGGTCAGGTATTCACCTCCAGACTTGTTTTAATTTAAGGATGTGCTGAATAGATAAAGCAATTAAAACACACATGCACACACAATTAAATGTTGTTTCTGATTATATCCAAGGCTAATTAGGCTTTGGTCTGGTTCCACTAACTCATGAGAAAAATATCAGGCGTGGTAACGACTAATTCGGCCGGCTGCTGTCATTTGTTTTGGTGCTGGTGACTAGCTGTTTGCTACCTGTGGAAAAAACTTAAACTGCCCGTTTAATAATCGTTACTGAAACGCTCCCTGAAATACTCTAAGATTTATCACATGAAATGAAGCTCTAATTCCACAAGGTGGCGCTCGCGTCGCAGGGTTGGATTAGCCAGGCGTATTTGCAGGCCTAACAGTCTTTGTCGACTAAATTTACAACGTACTGTTTACAAGAAAAGAAAGACTGTCATTTCCACATGTCTCATGGACACGTAGTCTGTGGTAAGCAGCTCATGATATCGGCCTTTTTATTTTCACTATTACTACAACTACAGCAGCATTACCACGCAGGAAACAGCCCCCAAACGAGCAGCAGAAGGTCGGCGGAGGAACGTATTCCATATTAAACATGAAAGTAAATCAAAGGCTTAAAAGTCCTTTCCCTCATAACCTCAAATACCATTTCCACTGTGGTATTTGAAAGCTGCCAGACACGTCTTATCTCTAGAAACAGGTATGGCCCACCTGAGAATTAAACCACAAAACGTGTCGCAATTCGGTGAATAAGAAGTTCATGCCCAGTGGGGGGGGTTTTTTCCTTCTTCTTTTTTATTTTTTGGGGTTGAGAGGTTATCTCCAGATTTAAACCCATACTATGGGTTGTCATACTAATGGGTAATAGTGACAAGTTCCTCCTTTCCACTGTTACTGGGTTGTAAAAGCCTGCAAATAGCCTACAGTTAAATATGAATGACTCATTTGCACATTTCTGTAGATATCATTTGGAATTTGAAATGTTCACAGCCTTTACAGAAGTCTAAGACATGCTATTCATTTACAGAGACTGTGCAGTTTTATGGGTTATGTAAGTGTTATGTAAGTATGCCTTGTTATGAGAAACTGTCAGGGTGGCTGGCTACAGCACGTTTAAGCCAACAGGCAGTCCAACACAAATTCCACAGGGAGGGGAAAAAAGAGCTTTATTAATACTTTAATATATATCAATAATACTTTATATACAAAATATGTACATCCTTTGCGTTACATTTCAAAATAAAAATCCCAAGTACCTCTTTCTATACAAAACTATTATATTTGTTTGTACTTTACATTCACTCTCTTTGCCACAGACACATTTAAAGCAAATACGTTTGAATCACCTGCCACTGTTTGTGTCTGCGTTAAAACGAGTAAAGGCAACAGCATGAGCTAAGAACAGGCCTGGACCTGACTGGAGAAGCAGTGGGCTATATATGCAAACAGGCTGACGCTGTATGTATAATGTACACGATGTCGCAGCGTACAGTCAATCGGCCTTTACATTACAAAATACACTCAGTGGGTCACGTATCAAAAATAGAGATGTACGAGTAGCATGAGCAAAAGAAATAATTACAAGACACTGCTTCACAGGAACTCCACCTTAAAAAAAAAAAAAAATGCACAAACAGTCATGAGCAACAATTGAAATCATAAAAGCGTGTATGGCCACATCACACATTGACAGATGTGACACGCCTGATACGGCGACAACGCCCTCAATTCTTTGAACTCTAAACTCTTTGCGTTCATGTAGCTTTGCAATTACTGACAGGTTAAAGGGGCAATGTTTTTTTTTTGTTGTTTTTTTTTTGGTTGGTCGGTCTAAAACAATAGTTTGTTGCAGTTACAGGAGTAACAGCCACTGAAAGTAGATCATCCATAAAAGTCATTCAAGCAGCATCTACGACGGAGCTTTTGTTCAGTCTTTACATTCATTAGAGACTGGCGTGTGTGTGCGCAAGTGTGTGTGTGTGTGCAAAGAAATTAGCTCCAAAATGTTTTCAATTGGGGGGTGTGTTTGTGTGTGGAAGGGTTAGTCTATGCCTTACATTCTAGGTTAACCTTTGACATTCAACAGTAAGTGCTGAGATGACAGGTATTGCAGAAAAACATTTGCGCGCTCTCTCGTGCACTCTAAACTGACCGTATTCAAACTCACAGTATTTCAGAACCATGCAACAGGTCTAACGTGAGCCTTTTCATGGCCACACCAGAATCCCCATAAAAAGTCTCTTTTGCTTCAGGAGTTCATGATAGATGGAGGTGGGCTGCAATGGGCCAAACAGCTGCTGTTTAAAGGGACACCAGTGCTTTTATGTTCGTTTATCCCATTCGACATTCAGAGGACACCATTCTGTGACATATCTGCTCAGTCTTTGGTTTCCAAATTCAAGGGAGCGACCTGCTTTAAAGCTTTGTGAAGCGCGGGGGAGTCCATGCGACTCTGGTGGGGTACTGGAGATCCTGCTCTTGGGGACATGGACATCATCAGAGATGAGGAAAGTGTCTCTGGGGGTAGGCCTGCTGCAGAACCGCTCATGCCTGGGTACATGACAGGCATGCTCCCAGGGTACCAGCATTTCTCCAGCATAGGCAGATACGCTGCTGCTGCCGCCGCCGCGGGGGGGATGAGGTAGAAGGGGAGGCAAAACGGGTTCTGGTTAGGGGAGAAGCTCATGTAACTACCAGGAACTCCTGTTGCGTGATTGGCAAGGATTTCATCTTCCGGGGAATCCGATCTCAGCTTCTTGGCCCGAGGCTCATCGTCCTCCTGCTTGATGGCACTGGCCACGTGCTCAGATCCCGAATGCTTGAGCCCCCCCTCCATCGAGTGGCTTTCTGACCACTGGGCTTTGGGGTCCCGCTTGTCATGTTCTCCCCCATAGCCGCTGTCAGTGTCTGTGTCACTACCGCTCTGCTCCCCTGTCCCGTGGGGATAAGTCCTTTGAATGACTGGGACACAGTTCTTAGCGGGGCCTTCAGAGGCCCTCTGTGGCTGTCCGGTGGGTTTCTTCACTTTTTCACAAGAGCCCACATCCTCATCCGGCCGAAGGCTGCTTTGATGCTGCAGGACTTCCGCTGCTACCTTTTGGATGTGAGTGATTACGTGCGAAGGACTCAAGTCCCTGCTGCTTTCTTGGCTGGCCAGATAGTGCAGAACCTCTTTGGCGCACAAGTGAAAGCCAGAGCGGAACATCTCCTCGTTGCTCTCAGCGCTGTCACCTCCATGGTCACCTAGATGATTTAAAAAAAAAAAAAAAGAAAAAAAAAAGTTTAAATCCTCTTTACAGCGACTTTTACCTCAATAAAACACAACAGATCACATAGTGCCAGTTCCAGTGACAACGCTGTACCATTTTCTCTTCACAGCTGTAAACAAATGAAAAAAAAAGAAAGATAAAAACTCAAACTTACCAAGCTGCAGGTCCTTCTGCAGAGCGATAATTTTCTGCTGCTGCTGCTCCAGGAGAGAACTCAGGGCTTTCACATGCTTCAGAGTGAGTTCCAGCACCACAGCTTTCTCCAAATGACCCAGCGTCTAAAACAGGAAGACCTTCAATAAGCATGTTGATCTTTCTTATGTAACACATTCTGCAGCTGAACAGAGGACAAGTCTGGAACACCCGGGAAGTCATACAGTCCCTGTACACACCTACAAAAACTTTGGCATTTTTTAAATTGCTAGTAAAAGAATTTAAATGAATATTTAAAAAAAAAAAAGAAGAGTAATATTGCAAAAAAAAAATGAAAAACTTTTTAAAAATTATTATTATCCAGCTCTACTATTTTTTCTTTCTTTTTTTTAAAAATAGAGAGATATTTATATATAAATATATTTTTTAAGGCTTCAAAACTTAATTCAAAGTCTGGCGCAAACAAACTGCTCAGCACAACCATGTGGCGTCTCAGATTCCCTGGCTGTTAACAAACCTGCCATATGCAGAAATAATACTCACTGTAAGCTTGAGATGTTCTGGCAATAAATCTTTCAGCTGGGCAATGCATTCGTTTATTCTGTCGCGTCTCTTCTTCTCGATAAGTCGATGGGGCAACTTGTAGGTCTCCTGGAGAGGGACGTGAAAGGTGGTCAGTGACATTCTGCTCAGATTTAAATGTTTAAATATATTAAATGTGTAAAAACTAGAATTTACCTTGGTCTCATTATCTCGCCTCACGCCCCTCCTGGGTTTGTACACATAAATTGGAAAATCAATTCTTTGGAGAGAAGATTAAATTAGTTAGATTTCACAGAGCTTCAGTATAAAGTGCAGAATGAGATAAAAAAAAAAAAAGTAATATAAATTGCTCCTTTTACCCTTGCATATCAGCTATATCCAGAGAGGGGTGTTTTGGCATACAGGGAGGTGGTTGCGCGCTGGTAATCCTCTCCATGTCGATTAAACGTAAAACCAGAAGAAAATACTTTTAAAAAAGACGCTCCAAATGTGTCCCGGCAGCCGCAATTAAAAATGGAAAAACTTTCCAAGATAAAAGAAATAAAGGAGAAAAAAGTATTTCCTCTTATCCAGTGCGTGTGTGTTTTCCTGTTGTGAGCTGCAGTCGAGCGCAGCTGGAGCTTTGTCGCCCTGAGGTCCGGGACTCAGTAGTATGTCTAGGGAGGCTCCACGCCCGGCGCAATGTGTGAGAGCTGGGTGGATTTGTGACTACGTGTTAAATAAACCCTGTGACTGCAGGCACGTCTCTCAGCTACAGACACAGACTCCGCTCCGTCACATGAGCCTCACGTGTTGGACGGTGCTTTCAACTCCTCACCTCCCCGCTCGCCCCGCCCCCTCTCCCTGCTGCTGGAGCGCACCCATTCGTATAGTACTCCTCCACCGGGGCCGAGTCCCGTGTACCACCACGCTCCGGATCTCGGGGGTTGAGTCGTGTTTGCAGAGCGTGTTTACAGAGGCAGAAAGTAGAGCAACAGATTTCCCCTGGACAGTTAGGAAGTGTGGAGCTGTTTTTTTCCCTTTTCTTTGGCTATTAGCAAACAGTCGAAATATTTAGATGAAAAAACAAACAAACAAAAAAAACTGGTAAAAATTAAGCGAAACCAGTTAACATGCAGAAATTATAACACCGAGGAAGTATATCTCATTAAGTTGCAACACCTATTTACAATAACTTTCCCAAGACGTGGCTCATTTTATACGCTTTTAATAATTTTCACACGCTAACGTACTTAAACAGGGTTCAATGCGGGCGAGACAAACACAGTTGCGACACGACGAGTCACGCGATAATTATCTACGGGGTCTCAACGTTTCACTGCGGCCAGCGGGACACTCGTTTTAACTCTCCGCGTTTTTGGAGCCTGCCAAGTGTCACGCGCCCAATGTGGCGTGGACACCGTGTAATTTCATTCTGTACGGGTCTGGTGTGCGGCACGTGCACCTGCGGCAGGATGACAGAGTGGCTGTGGTGGAGAGTTTTGTTTTTTCCTCTCTCTCTACATACCCGCACCGCGCTGCTTGTTATTAGCCCTGCTTGTACCCAGCGCGCTGTCACGTTGAGCTCCTCATGGCCGGGAGAGAGCCGAGGAGCAGATCCCTGTCGGTGACGTCAGTCGAGCAGACGACCGAGAATGCCCGACTGGTCGGTCGGTTCCACCCGCCGACGTCCCGAAGCAGACAGACTAAATATAGAAACAGCTTCAAAACAACGGAGAGGAGGGAACTGGAAGGGGTTGTAGATAAGATTTGTTCTAAATTCCGATAAAGGGGGGAGGGGGAGGTGTCAACTACTCTTTGCAACTCATCTTTCCGTTTGCACTTTGTTCTGTGGAGATTTAAATGTGCGCATTTCTTATCATTTCACACAATTAGGTGCCAGACTGTGTGGATTTAAAACAATATTAACAGAGGCGAATATCCGATTACCCCGAATTGTGCGCATTATAGCCCGATACATCTGCACTCGTTCTCCTTGGCCTAAAAATTTCCTAATTAACTTCATACCTGTGACTAAATACCAATCAGCCATGGTTTCAGGTGATCACCTGAAACCATGGCTGATTGAGACCCACACCCGTTTTCACACCTCGTGTGATTAGGCAGAGGATCAGTAGGGGGCCCATTGTCCCCATTTGACCCTAGAACTGAAGAAGCTTCTCAGATGAGAGGTGAAACGAAACCTAAAGAAGTCCAGACGCCTTTTCCTTACAGCTCCTTAGACTTTATAGAAAATTGTTTTTATTTTCTTTGTTTGTTTGTTTTAGATGATTACTGACAAATGAATCAAATGGCCCAGATTCAGACATCTCATCAAAACAGATGAATTAATAAAAAAAAAAAACAAAAAAAAAAACAATAACACTGAATAA
>VUQR01013709.1:32320-56977 GCA_015108515.1 Hemichromis elongatus | reverse complement strand
CTTCCTGATAATAACGAATTACAGTAGTCTAGCCTGGAAGTGATAAATGCGTGAACTAGTTTTTCAGCGTCACTCTGAGACAGGATATTTCTAATTTTAGAGATGTTGCGCAAATGGAAGAAAGCAGTCCTACATATTTGTTTAATATGTGTATTGAAGGACATATCTTGGTCAAAAATGACTCCAAGGTTCCTCACAGTGTTACTGGAGGCCAAGGTAATGCCATCCAGAGCAAGAATCTGATTAGATACCATATTTCTAAGATTTTCAAGGCCGAGTACAATAACCTCAGTTTTACCTGAATTAAGCAGCAGAAAGTTAGAGGCCATCCAGGTTTTTATGTCTTTAAGACATTCCTGCAGTTTAACTAATAGGTGTGTGTTATCTGGCTTCATGGATAGATAAAGTTGGGTGTCATCTGCATAGCAGTGAAAATGTATACTATGTCTTCTGATGATACTGCCTAAGGGAAGCATGTATAATGTAAACAGAATTGGTCCTAGCACTGAACCCTGTGGAACACCGTATTTGACCTTAGTGTATGAAGAGGACTCTCCATTTACATGAACAAATTGCAGTCTATTGGATAGATATGATACAAACCAGGTGTAACACCTTATGTAATGGTGTTATGCAATAAGACAGTACAACCTGTCAGGAAGTATATATGTATTCATATTACGGCTTAATATAGCAAGAATATGTACTGAGCAATTAGAATCAATACAATTTTTTATTTTTATTTTATGATGCCTTATGCATATCTTATCCATCCATCCATCAATCGATATATGTCTTAGTGAGAGGGAATTACTGAACTATTACTACTTATTTAATAAGTCAAAAGAATCCAATGAGAAAGACACAAAAACCTCAGTGATATCAGTGATGATTTTGCTGTTAGATTTTTACACTTTACTAGTTTTCTCACTCATAGTAAAAGGGGTGCAGGTTTTAATTATCATTATTTATTTTTCATTGTACCTGAAGCAAAGTACCTGAAAATATTACTTGAGTAAATTATATCAACCTATGCATGTAAAACACTTTAGCCATTACTGTAAAACCTGACCTGAAATCCAGTTCCTACTGCGGATTTAACCTTAAACCCTAATCCGAAACTAACCCCTTGTAGACGTCAACAGTTTTATTCCCTTACGTTCTGTTCTTCAGAGGCTATTTGATTCCCATAAAGGTAGAAGCCCAAGAATACACACACCCATAAACACACACTGACACAAAATACAGGCACGGAAGAGTAGGATTGCTCAAGCCTGCTGCTTTTCAGTACAGGGCTAAAGTCAGATTAGTGCTAGTCTGTCTGTCTGCTTTCATAGAGAAACACAGTTAATCCCTGTTTAATCCCACCTGCAACGGGATTGGCCACCGCCTAAGACTCTGATGGCTATTACCTCGAACACAGGCATAAGACTGAGACTTCTGTACACCTGGGCCAAGAGACATAAGCAGATGTAGGGAAAGAGGGATGTAAAAATGTTTATCTTTGTCTTGGATGTTCTGTGTTTGTCATGTTTGCCAGTGATGCATGAATTTTTAAAGAAGCAAAGAGGCAAGAGGATAAGTTGACAAAAAATTACAAAGTGAAGGATTTGGATGAGGTAAAGAAAAGGCGTATGAAGCCAAAAAAAAAGAAAGAAAAGAAAGAGGCAACAGGAAAATTACTAGTATGTATTGTATCTTTAGATGTATAACAGCTTGTACTTTTGACAGGGGGTGTTTACTTGTGCCCCTGGAAGTACCTAATGGAGACACGTCTTAACTGACCTCTTTAAATGGGTACAAAAGAGAAGTGAAGCCACATTTTTATACCTATGAAAATGACATTTATATAGCACTTTTCCAGTCCTACTGACCACTCTAGTGTTTATCTAATGTCTGCTGAGAACAAAGGCAGGGTAGAATGCAGAAGTTTCTTACTGTGAGACAGCGGTACTATCCACTGCGTTATTATGGTGCTGATAAGAATGTGTTCAGGGAAAGACCCAGTAGAAATTAAGAATAACATTACTATTGTTAATATTTTGGCCAAGCAGAGTCACTTTATGTACCTTTCTTAAGACCACTTTATTACTGATATGTTGCCAACACTTGTATTGGCTGTTGATTTTTATTAATTAGGCCTAGGAGTGTACATTCATGTAATTTCACTCACAGGGGGAGAATTGGACTCTTAAGTTGATATCGTGGTTAGGGAGTGGTAGTCAGCAGGCAGTCCATAGGTAGCCTCTGCAAAGAGCATCTGCTGTTGATGGAGGCAGTGTACAAAGTATGTGGTACAACCGGTCTGTGGGCTGTTTTTAACTTGTGCTATTGGTGGTTGTTCAGCCAGCTGTGGAGAAAAGAAACTATAACAAAGAAATAACTGAAGTGTTTTTGATTGTATTGTTTTATCTTTGATATAATTTTCATGGTTCTCACATTCATGGTTAACTCTGTCACTCATGGATATCGAGGAATGTGTAATTGATATTTTGGAGAACTGCGTGGAGGCACATTTGCAGAGTGTGTAAGCAATTTTTTAGCTTTCAATAAAAACAAATTCATTGAGATGTTAGTCTAATGCCTCAGTGTTTTTCCCCACTGGATGTCTATGATGCAACATTCTCCGATAGTCCAATAAGCACTTTTTCAGTTTAAAAACAAAAAAAGGAAAAACTATTTAATAAGTTGGTTTTAAGTTGGAACCAAAGGCTTAAAAAAACATGAGTTGTTTTAGCTGTTGATCTATTACTCTTCAGCATGATACATTATTGCTGGAATGGCAACTGGACAAACTCGAGCACAGACAGTTCTTTGCACACAAAAGAAGACAGTTTATTTACAATTGGGAACACCTCAGTGCTACATATATACAGTGAGTTGGGAGGAGGTTCCAGGGCCGCAGGGAGAAGGGGTAATCCACACAAACGCTTCCACTTCAGCTCAGTCACTGCCACAGCTCCTCCGCACACACTCACTTCTCTTCAGCTGCTCCAAAACTCCACTCACGCTGCCACACAAAGGAAGGGTCTGTAATCTGGTCCAGGAGGGGGATATCTACACACAGAATACAGTAGTTAGTACCACAGGTGAATATACACAGGGAGATCTTTTACAAAGCAAGAGCACGAACTAAGGAGACTCAATGTTCCAGTGGCGAACTGCTCTGTCCCACTGCCTTAAATAGCAGCTGGGGAATCAGCCAGATCAGCAGCAGGTGATGACAATCACACAGGTGCATGGGGCAAGAGAGAGAGCCCGTAACAAGCTCTGCCCAGGCAGAGAGGAGTAAGGGAGAAGGGAAGAAAGAAAACAAAAACAAAGTCTGTAGCCAGTGTGAGCACGCTAGAGAGACATAGGGAACATCACAATTGCTGTATGTAAATGATTTGGAATAATGTTTTTAGTGTAGATGTTGTGGTCATATAAAATAGATATTTTGTTTGGAAGGTAAGGAACCCTCATTAACATTTGAGAGACTGGAAATTAAAGCTACCTGTGCTAACTGTGGTGAAGTATATGCTAATGAACTGTGCTGGACTGGTGTAGAGCAGCCACAGTGTTCATGGTCAGTGTGAGGTTACATTGGAGGAACCTTTATGCTTGGAAATCAGTTATTATAATTTTTGTAATATCTGCTGATATCTTGCTGAATTCAATTTGTTTTGGAGGCAAAGCTGCCCATCTACAATGTATGCAACAACAAATAGTTCTATTAAAAAAATCCCTTTATTTGTCTTTCTTTGAGTTCTCTATAACAGGTGTTCAAGGTGTGTAAGTTCAGTAAAATTAGAATTTAAGATTAAATGAAATCTTTATTTCCATGTGTTTATAAAAACAAATGAGTAGGCTGTTTTTCATCTGGTGGAAAACAGCTAAAATAAAGAGTAGAGTAGATAAGGAGGACAAAATCCAGTGTAGTAGTTAGGAAAATTTAATGTATTTACAATAAAAACAAGCTCAGTGCATTACAAAGAACAACAGATGCTGAAGGTCTAGTGTGTGTCTGTTACCTTGATTGCGTTGACATCCCATCTTTTATGCAGAGTGACTGAGCACATGTTGATTTTTGAGTTTTGACAATCTTTAAGGACATTTCTTATAATTGTGCATCAGTACGCAGATGACATTCAGTTATATATTTCTTTTAAATTCCACGATGTTTCTAAGCTTCAGATCCTGCATAGGTGCTTAGACCCTGTTAAAGTTTAATTGGCAGACAACTTTCTCCAACTTAATGAAGAAAAAAGTGAAGTTTTCTTTGTGCTTTGGACAGATTTCTGTCTAAGGTACTGAAAATGGAAACTCTGAACTGGAATTTGTTATTCAAGTTCTCCTTTAAATATTTGCATTGTCTGATTAAGGTTTCCAAGTACTCATATGTCACATTGTTGCTGACTCAACTGTACAGGCTCCCCATTAAATTCAGAGTGCACGTTAAGTAACCAAGATTTAATTTTAAAAGAATGCAATATGAAGACTCAAGTGTGTGGCAAAAAATAAACAACACAGGTGAAAACAACACAACTGAAACAAATGAAGATGGGGAGTAGGAAAAGGAACAACAGTAGGAATTAAAACCAAAATTTTCTTCTGGAAAGTAACTTTCAAAGTAAAACAGGACTTAACCAAAAGACAAATTACACTAGCACATAAAGACTAACACCAGACACGAAGATAGACAAGTAACACAGAAGAAGCATGTAGAAAATCTTAGAAAAAAACAAAACAAACAAATATTCCTAACAGAGACCAAAAGTACAAAAAATGCAGACTTCTTTCAAGGTTTTAGGATACAAGCATAGCATTTCCTGATGTAAAGGCAGAAAAGGTGCAATGATTAATAATCAAATAAATTTATGCTTCACAATACTTTAATTTTGTTCCTTTATACTTTTAAACAGCTGAATTTTTGACTTGTTACTGCAGAAAGAGGAGAGGTGAAACATATTATTAACATATACTTACACATACATACACAACATTGGATTACATATCACAAGAAAACAGCAAGCAAGAGAGACAGCAAGTCTGACTACACAATAACAAGACCCTGAAACTGGTGGAAATGCAGTATTGTTAGTTATATCTTACATGCCAAACTATCTGCTGTCAAAAATGTGGTGTCCACATTTTTAGAAACAGCAAAAAAAAAAGAAAGAAGCTCCAGGCTTTACAAGCAAGCAATGATTCAACAACCCAGCCACATTCACATTTTCAGTTTCTATACTATTTTGAAATAATACGCTTTTAAAAGAAATATAATGTACCTCAAATGAGTTAATGAACATATATTAATTGGAAAAGTGTTCAAATAGTAACTGAAAATTAATTTGTTGTTTAAAATGGATTAATTGCTTAAAATTAGAAGCGCTTATCAGTCAGGGTTTTTGTTTTGTTTTTTGTTATAGATATATATAAAATGATTTTTGGTGGAAAAATTAAAAATTAAATTGAAAATAGGGAAAATGCCAAGTGAACAAAATGTGAAGAGCAGTAAAATAGTTATAGTTTATTAACTAAAGCTAGTTAGATAAAGTAAATCTACATATTTTTTAAACTGTATTTAATTATAAAAATAATACAAATAGTATAAATATTGTCAAATATGGGCACTTCTTCTCATGCCATATATATAAACAATGACGTTCAGCTGAGGTTTTGTGCTGAACATTAATCAGTTAGAGTTTAATTTCCAAAATAGCACTTCTCTGAATTTTTGTTAATAAAGAGAAATCTACAGGACTTTGGGAGGTGAGCATTATGATGTTTTTGGCATGTAACCACTGAAGAGCAACCACCCTTCTGCAATTGCTCTACAATAAATTAATCCCGGGTGGTGATAGCTCCCTGACACATTCATTGCCTGAACATGCCTTCATAGCAGTCATGGTGAAAACAAATGCAGTGGGTTTGCCAAAAAGGATTAAATGACTGAACAGAATCAATGGGAATATAGAGTTGTGGTGAAAAGCTAAAATACACTCATTATGGTCATGAATGTCATGGTATTTTAAAGCTGTTAAGGATTTCTTTGAACTGTTCTTTTTCCAGGGTGGAATCATTGTATAGAATACATCTTTATTTGACTTTAAAAAATAAGAATTGGGTGCACAAGTTTGACTATATTTTGGGTTTTTACTAAGCCAAACAGGGTCAAAAATATACATACAAACCCAAATACAAATAATTAAGGAACACATCAGATCTTAATGGGGAAAAAGTCCATACTGATATGGACTGGGCAATATTTTAGGAATAAAAGGATTCCGCATTGTATGTTGGAAATGATAATCATCAACCTTAACAGGACAGAACCTTTCATTAGAGATCATGATTGACTACAGCTGGTAGTTTCTCTTTACCAGCATTGAAAAACAAATAATATTTAGAACAATGGGAAAGTCCAAGAAATGCAGTGTAATTCTCAGCTTTTTACAAAAGCTGAGGAGGTCTGCTGGAACCATTTCTAAACAACTGCAGATTCCACAGCCATCAGTTAAAAATCGTATTTAAAATGGTTTGGATGTTTCACCACTTTGCTTTTCCACCTAAGAACTCTATCAATTGTCAACCATGTTACTGGTAGCATCATGCTCTGGGGCTCTTTTCTTGCCAGTACTGGTACATTGCACAAAATAGGTGGAATAATGAAGAAGGACTACCTTGAGGCAACATTGCAGACATTATTGACAGCTACAAGTACCTGGGAGTCCCACAGACAATTGAGAACCATTAGGAAATTAGGAAAGACATTAGGAAAGCTACAAGCAACAGATACCTGAAGAGAGTATGAACTGCGTGTACTAAGGAGTCAGTTGAATGGGGAAACAACAACATCAAGGCAGTCAACAGCCTTGCCCTGCTGGTTGTCAGATACCCTTTTGGGATAACCAGCTGGCCAAAGGACTTAGGAGGCACTGATATCAGGACAAGGAAGCTCCTTTTCTTGATATCAGTTATATATCGAGACTTGGAGTGAAACCACAAGTCCAGCACTCTTAGACTGTTTGATAAGCAGTTGAAAGGTGGCTTAGAACTAGTGACTGTCACAACCACTGTCCAGGATGAAAGAACAAAGATCCATGTGTAAATCAGGAAGATGGCCACAACTGATGACTTGCTTATGGAAAGCCATAGGATAAGGATAAGGATAAAGACCACCTACAGGGCCAAGTCTATGTTTGGACACACCTTGTCATTTAATGATTTTTTCTTTATTTTGATGACTATTTACATCGTAGATTCTCACTGAAGGCATCAGAACTGTGCATGAACACATGAAATTACATAGTAAACAAAAAAATGTGAAATAACTCAAAACATGTTTTATAATTTAGATTCTTCAAAACAGCCAACCTTTACTTTGATTACTACTTTGCACACTCTTGGCATTCCCTCGATGAGCTTCACGAGGTCGTCACCTGAAATGGTTTTCCAACAGTCTCAAAGGAGTTCCCAGAAATGCAGAGCACTTGTTGGCTTTTTTGACTTCACTCTGCGATCCTTCTCATCCCAAACCATCTCAGTTGGATTTAGGTCAGGTAACTGTGGAGACCTGGAGGTGTGTTTGGGGTCATTGTCCTGTTAAAAAATAAATGATGGTCCAACTAAATGCAAACCAGATAGGATGGCATGTCGCTACAGGATGCTGTGGTTCAGTGTGCCTTCTATTTCAAATAAATCCCTAACAGTGTCACCACCAAACAACCCCCACACCATCACACCTCTTTCATGTGGCAGTGGGAACCATCCTTTCACTTGTTGTGCATTGCACAGAGACACAGTGGGTGGAACCAAAGATGTCAAATAAATGTGGTTAAAATGTGTACTATACTCTCTTCTATACATACCTTTACAGGTAACTGATTTTTCAGTCTTCATCCTCTTTATAGTTTCCCTTACTCATTATTAATTATTAAATGTCCGCACTTCTTTATTCACTAACTTCAGATCCCATCCTACCTGTTATTGCCTAGCTGCATTCTCCACTGGCACCACCTCACAGTGTCCTGTCTTTCAAATAGCACCTTCTGCATAAGTTGTAGTCTGCCCCTTTCCCCTTTCTACACTCTTATAACTCACCCTGTGTTCCTACTTCTTTTTGAAGTACATTTTCATTACAACCATTTCCAACATTTTGGTAAAATCCCCAACCATCTGTCCTTCTGCATTTCTCTCATTAACACCAAACTTACCCAGGACCTCCTCTTTACCTTTGTTCCCTCCATCTACATTTACGCTGAAGTGTGCTTCAATGATCACTCTCTACCCCCTGGAGACACTCTTTACAACATCCAGTTCACTCCAGAATTCCTTTGTCTCTTCTAACTAACATTCAAGTTATGTGTCATAAGTAATGACAACATTCAGTATTGCTGCTTTGATTTCCAGCTTCAAACTCATGTTGCCACTTGACATTCCTTTCACCTCAATTGGATTCTTCACACAGATTTCCTTCGAGCTTACCCCCCCACCCCCACCCCATTTCTCTTCCCGTCTACACCATCACAGCACAACTTGAATCCACTTCCAGTGCTCCAGGCGGTGGTTACCTTTCACCTTGGTCTTCTGCACACACAATAAATCTAAGTTCTTTCTTTCTATCATATCAACCAACCCTCACATTTTTGTCCTTACATCTCATTTACATCTCTTTGTCTCTGTATGCCCCTTCTCTGTGTTTGTTGGCCATTGAGGTTGTTGTTGCTAACCTAGGTCTTGACTGATCCATATGAAAATCTCATTTATTATAATATGCACGTTTGGTTTTATGCTGTATGTCTTTCCTGAGTCAAGCTTCCCCATTCGGGACTGGCAGGGGTCACTGGCTTATGACTGTTTCAAGAAAAAAGAAAGAACTGAATTTTCATTCAGTGGAATCATAGGATTCAGCCAGCAGTTTTCTCAAATGCTGGTTGCAGCTCACCATAATACGCAAGGCATCTTTTAACACTAGAGCCCTGATGTGCTAGACTAGGCGATATTGGGCACTGAGTGAGAGTTGTTCAGTTAGATAACCGCATGCTCCACATTAAGATGTTGAAGTGGTGATGGTGGTATAGGTGGAGGTGTTTGCAAGATTATCAGTTGTGAGACCATGTTTCATTTCCCATTTGGTCCTCTGCCCTCACTTTCATAAAAGTAAACCATCCCTGCTGGGAATGACAGACTTGTTATGTTACTCAAAGCCTAAAAACACGAGGTTTAATACATCTCTTTAAACATAACATCTCAGCTACTGTATATCTCACAGAAGCTGAGATGGATTAAATAAATGCGGCCATAAAAACTTGCAAACTTCTGTAACAGTAAAGAAAAAAATGTGTTGCAGTGCGCAGTGTTTTTTTCTTTCCCATCAGATAACCCTAAGGATCTGTTACTCAAGCTAACCTTCCTGGATTGTATTTCATCTTCTCATCAGTCACTGAAACAACATGCCCCTACCAGTGCAGCCCCTGCCTTTAATACGGTGCCATTTTCTGTCTGAGCACCAGTGATAAATAGATACACTCACTCTTTTGAGAGAGGCAGGCGAGCAGGAAAAGAGCAAGTCCTTAACCAAATGATTCACCCACTTCAATCTTCAAAGAAAAGCTACGATAAAGAGAGAAAAAGAGAGAGACAGGAAAAATGACCACACCTGTTGTCCGTTTTGTTGACTCAGCCCCCTCAGACGGTAAATTGACTCACCGCCAGCTCGATTACCACTGTCTCAGTCTGCTGCATGTGTCAGGGCCTTCAACAGGAAACACAGACAAAAACAGGAGCTACCTATTGGGCTAGGAGACTTCCAGTAAATAACCAGCATGTCACTGGTAGATTTTTATTTATGAGCCACTGCGACAAATTTTTTTCATATCTTTTACTTCACAGAGCTCATTTTCCTAGCCCAGTTTAGATGCCAAGACGCAATTATACTGTCAATTGCTGTTATACTAAGAGAGATGGCAAAATAAGCTTTATAATTTATGTTGCATCTTGTTGCAAGAGGGTTTGTAGAGGGATGTTAAATTAAGAGCTCAAAGCACTTCTCAGCTCATGCACAAAGCTCCTTTAATAATCTTGCATGTGTCTATGTCATTTTGTCTTTCTTAATACCGACAAATGTTTTGTGACTCTATTTCAGCTTTAAAAAATTGCCACCTGGCTTTTTAATGTGTTGGATGTTGTGTTGTTACTTTTAAAACATGCTGACATTTTAAAATGTGTTTGAGAATTATCTCAAAATAAAAAAATTAATGAACTCACAGAACACTTTCAGGTACTTAATTTTCAGTCCACTTTAGGTCAGACAATGAAAACATATTCACGTAATAGCACTCTTTCTCTAAAATGCACAGTCAGCTACCTGATATTTGTTTGATTTTAGAATCTGAAAAATACCTGGAAAATAGGACTAATAAGTTATGGTAGCGATGCTACTAAGGTTTCATTTGAGTTCTTTAAAGCTTATTGTCTTCATGTAGGTTAATTGTACTGTTATGACAGTACAAACAGGCTAGATTTTTCTTAAAGGGATTTGGGTAAAATTGCTTTACTCATTACATTCATACAAAATTATTTAGTCCAGTCCCTGTGCAGCAGTCTTCAGCAGGGGGCAGCAGAGGCCCTACACACGTGGCACATCTTGTTTGTTGGCTGGACAGTGATGCTCTGTAATCCTATCAGATTTGATTTAATTAGATGGATAGGCTGACCTGGTTTTAGTTTATTATCTAATTTAAGTTTGGCTAAAAGTTACTTTTCAGTGTCAGTATGGCACAAAGGACAGTGAGACTGTTTATTCAATACAGTCCCATATCATGTCATGGTAAATGTGTTAAAAACAGTTTACACAAATTACAGTGAAAGGTGCACTTTGAGGCATTAAAATTTCGTATCTTTCCTTTATCACTTTACTTTGATTATGTTTTACAGTTTTTTTCTCTGTTTACAAACTAAGATACTTTCTCTAATTTGGCTGAGATGACCCATTATTAAGTTAGCTATGATCTCATCTACAAATATATCTTCAGTGCTATTTTCTTAAATAATTAAACATTTGCTGCATTTTACCACCTGTTTTCTATTTCGGAGCTTTGGAAAAATACTGCCTCCTGCTCTGTTCACCTCACTGCTCATATTCACAGCAAACTATAAGATGTTTTAATCTATATTTTTTGCAGCATTTTTTTTCCTCCTGCAATTTTTTCCCTCTGTACATATTGAGCAATGTATTTTAGGTGATTAAGTTTTTTCTGTCTACACGATTAGGGCTTTGGGGAGTCCAGCTGGGCAATAAAACCACTTTAACATGCAGCTATAAACTTCAGCAGGCGTAATTAGATGCAGTTGACTCAGATGAGACATGCTGTTACAGTCTAGCCTCATTGGTCCCTGGGGCCTGTCAGTCATGGGAGCTGACGTAATGCTGTCTGGCTCTGTCGATCAGCTGCAACACTAATATTCAACATTTTGAATCAGTTCTTACTGGACTATATATGTGTGTGTGTGTGTGTGTGTGTGTGTGTGTGTGCGTGTGTGTGTGTGTGTGTGCGTGCATATATGGATGCACATGCAGTAAAATCAATTATATTCCTAATGGGATTTTGCCTGCATGTCAGTTACGTGAGCTCAAATTTTGGCAACACAGTGTGAAAAAAAACAAACAGCTTTAGATGTTGTGGGTTTATGTATATGTCATTTACAGCTATGCTTAAGTTTATTCTGCTCGTACTTTGCCTTTTTCATTAGCGAGAGCAACAAAATGAGGGTAGAAAAACAAGCAGAAACAAGAAAGGCTGGAAAGCTGCTGCAGAATCTTTTGAATTTCAGCTGCTGTGGTTTGACACTGAGGGCCAAATCACTGCTTTTTAAATGAAGTTTGTCCTACAACCACACGGTATCTAAAAAAGCAGCAAAAAAAAAAAAAAAATGGATAATGAATATTCCTGCTTCTATCTATTATTGAAATTACTATATCATATCATGGCTTTCTATTTTAATAACATGCATGGAAAACTGTTATTTATTCAAAATTATATTATATTTCATGAGGCATCAACTAATAAGTTAAAAATGGATTTGTAAGTAATTAGACCTGTCACAAATGCTCAAAATGTACTTATGATTCTTCTAAAATTAAAGGGCCAGTTTTCATATTAAGATGTTTATATTGCTGGTAACTATAATACTTCTATCTTTTTACAAAGTTCTGCTGTAAACACTAAAAGTAAACAATAAGAGGATTTACTCTGTTAATTTAAACCAGTTTACTGATCTATCCTCAGTCATTTACTTAGTCTTTTAGCTTCAATTTAGATACACATGTAAGTTACCTGCTACTGTATGTCACACCTGTACCATGAAAGGTATTAATCACATCTTAACACCTCACATCTTACGTGATATAAGGCGGTTTTATCTTCATTTTAGTGTCAGGACAGTCATTTAACTTTGGGTCAGTTTAAAATAAGGACATCACGACAACACAGGTATGTGGTATTGGAATCAATTTCAAGGAGATTTGAACTGTATCACCGTCTTCATCAGTGCATAATTCATAGACTACCGTGTATGCTAAGTAGAACTTTATTCACATATTAACACATATTTAAGTCTATTAAAAACTCTGATAATTAGACTTTAAGTTGTTTGTTTTTTCCAGTGTACATTGAATCTTACATTCTGTGAATTTGCAAGCACAAATTAGTAATTCAGTAGGAAAAATTATGCAACTTCGGTAGCTGGAATAATTGGCACTCTACTTATTATCTGTGACCATAAATTGGTGCACGGTTTTAGAATTGTGTCACTTGACTCAGGGGACACATGCTGCACACATCCGAGAGCACAAATTAGTCATTTGAACACACGATTTAATTCAAAAGCACAAATGATGTAATCTGGGAGCACAAATGCATGTGCACATTCCTCAAGAGTAAATATTAAGTAATTTGCTGGTACATTTTTTTAAACATATTGCACATATTTGTAAGGCATGTTTATCTGTATTGCTCTATTCAGACACAAAGCAATTAAAAGTTCTCTGCAGAGGCAAATAATAAAACACCTGCAATAAAAACAGAAAGCTGCAGAAAAAGTAAAAAGGTTAAGATGAAGAGGAGATAGCAGATTTGATCTTATTCTCGTTTATTCCCAAATGGTAAAGTTTTAACTCTGAATGAACTCCCAGTTTTCTTGGGTGTTCTGGAAGTTTGTTCCACTGCCGAGCAGTATGAAAACTAGAAGCAGCTTCGCTTTTGTTTTGTTTTGATACTAGGATCCCGATGGCCAGAGGGTTCAAGAAACATAATATCCTCTAAGGTACAAGTAAAATAAAGATGCATCTGGGCCTGAGTCCATGTACTGCTTTGTAAACTAGTAACAGGATTTTAAAATCTAGCCGTTGAAATGCAGAAAGCTCCGTGGTGATTTTAGGATCACAGACTTGAATAATATGTTCTACTTGTTTGGTGTTAGTGAGGACTCAGGCTGCTGTATTTGCATGCAAAAGCACCCAACAGTCTAACCTGCTGAGAATGAAAAGCTTGGACATGTTTTCTGCATATTTTTAGTAGCAATATTTCTTCCGTGATAGCTAGAGTTCCATAACAAAGAATGAAAGAAAAAAAAGTTTCCACACAACATTATTTAAGTAACCAACCAATTTTAGTGACTGAAAGTCATTTGAATGGCTGTCTGTTTGTTTGTCTCATATATTATTCAGCGTTCTTAATCCAAGAGTTTTAAAATATGAACAAAATCACATTTATACATACAATCATCCTGGTTTGTTAGTTTCAGCTCATTGTCATAATGAAATATAGACGAACAAGTGCCTGCTTAATAGTTTAATGAACAACAAATTACAATGAATCCATCATAGTCAGGCTGTTTTCTTTTTTTTTTTTATCCTTTGTTGCTGTTGTGATTCTGATTGAAGAAAAAAGAAATCTTGCAGATGTTTTTTTATACTCAAGGATATTTAGATTGTTGCATGTCGTATATGTCAAAGTATTGCTTGGGCATCTCATCTAACAAATGACAATAAAAACAAAGCATATAATGTTGAAAAAGCACAACTTTCCTTTACATACAGTACATACATTTCTATTATCTTGATATAAAAAAAAGTGTAAATGAAGTTGACATATTCAACGTGAGAAATATCTTTATGATTAAAAAATGACAATGACTCGCATAAATGTACAAAATAGAACCAAATGGTACATGTAGACCACACAAAAATGACAATAAAATGGATCTGTAAAAAAAAGATGTTTAATGATTAAAGTATTAATAATATGTAATAAGGGTCATGTGATCCTCCAACGTTTGCCTCTCAGGAAGGGAAATGTGTGATCTTTGCTTTATCTGTGGTTTGCTCCCTGTCTGTACGACCTGGCAGATGAGCTAGAGAGAGGGAGAGCGAGTGAAATCCCTAGAGACAGACTGAGAGAGAGAGAGAGAGAGAGAGGAGAAACAGACAGGACCAGACAGACTCCCTCAGCAGTTTAGTCGCCGGTCACTCGGCGCAAAACGCGGATCTTCTAAAGCTAATTTGTTGTAAGGGACTGAAAGTAGCTCAAGTAGATTTTTACAACGTAGAAACTACATTTAAAGGCTGCAGCGATACTTCAGCGGCACGCCGATAGATAGATAGATAGATAGATAGATAGATAGATAGATAGATAGATAGATAGATAGATTTTGAGGAAGAGGAGGAGAAACCTCAAAGAGGAGGAGGAGAGAACCGAGACAGGAGGAGGACCGGAGGAAAAGGAGAGGAGGTTGGAGAGAGAGAAGAGAAAAAAGGAGGATTTTTTGGAGGGGAGTTTGTTGTAAGATTTTTATTTTATTTTTTGAGTCTCCTCTCTCTCTTCCTATCGCCTCTCCTCCTCCACTCGTCCTCTCTGTCCCGGAGTATTTATGTCTGATTTTAGGAGCATTTAAATGTTAAACTTGATGGGTGTTTTAAACGCCACCGCCGCCAATGTCTCCTGTACTTGTAACTGCAAGCGCTACACCTCCCTCCAGAGCATGGAAATCAGTGAGTAATGACTTTTTTTCTGCCTCCACCTCGCACACTTTTTCCTTTCAAGTATCTTAAAAATGTGTCCGTGAAGCTCCGCGGCAGGTACTCGGATGAGTTTTTGTTTCCCTGTGCTCGTTACACATCATTTCTTTTATTTAAACGATCAGAGTTCAGTCTTTCGTTCTGAGTCAGTCGAAGCTGCTCTTAGTTATAATATGTAAACCGGGCTGTTTCAGGGTCCTCCCTGCAGTCATTAACTGTGGTGAATATTACGTTACTCTTTCCCCCGTTCTAACGATTGTGGTTATTAACGCCTGATTTTCAACGTAAACCAAAAAGCGCAAGCTTCCCCATCTCTCCCCGAAGAGTCGGAATGAAAAAAGCTCTTCTGCTTGGTTTAATTTATATCACATCACGGCTGTTTCGAGCCGTTTATGTCAGCTAACTTTGACAGTTCTGGGTTGTTGTTTTTTTCGGTCGACTTTCTGAGCTGTTGGCGTTTTCTGTCTGCTTTTGAACTTAACGCTCAGCTGACTTGGGTTTCAGAGAAAACCTGGTCCTTCATTTTGGGTTATTTGACGGTAAAAACAAGACTTAAAGTGCGACGAAATTGTCAGGACGTTAGCTTGGGGGCAGACTGGAAGCTGAATATCTTAGGAATAACCTGGGCTTGATCGATGACAAAGCAGTGGAGTTGGAAGTTTTGTCGTCACTTCGTCATTCGAGCAAAGCCAGACGGCTGTCTAGCCGCCCGTGTGCGTGCGCGCGTGCAATAGTGCGCGCGCGTGTGTTTATGTGTGTGGTCGTATCCGGGAAATCCCTGTGTTCCAGTGCATGTGTTTATATTGGCGTATACTTTAGGTCTGAATCTTTGCGTGCTGTTTGGTCTAGCAAGACAATAAAGCAGCAGCGGTCTCTGTGTCGATATATATAAAATGCGTGTTTACTATTGCGTCGTAATATTGGAGTTATTAATGACTTAACTGCTCTATCCACGGGACCCTTCGCCTAGCCGGTTCTGCCTCCCCTGCTTAATGTTTGACAACGGTGATTTAGATCTTTTAGTTGTGTAAAACTCACAATCCCAGTATATTTAAATGTAAAACTCACAATCCGTGTACATTTAAAGTAAATCACAGACATCACAATACTGCAACACAGTTCCTAATGCATGAATGTGTCCCTCAGTTTAATTTCGCCGCTGTATCTTTGATGATACAGAAGAATATACCAGTAGATCTATAGTTATTAAATCTGCAAAATATGTAGCTAAGCCATGGAAATGCCATGGATCAAAAAGTACAGTATTTGCACAGAAAATACAGTGGAGTACACTGGACTGCAATTTTTGCTTCAGTAAAGTATTTGAGTGAATTTATAGGGTTCTTCTCCAGCTGGGGACACCTACGATTAAAAGTGCAAACAATCATAATGTTGTGAGGTCATTTAAGACATGAAAGCTGTGTGTGTGCATGCATGTGCCACTCAGAAAACTTCAGCCGCAATTCAGGTTGTTGGAGAAGGCAGTGCACACACAGACACTGTGAACAATTTAAGCCTATTGAGACTTTTAATGTGACATCATGCACATATTTGTCTGCCATATTGGATGTGATACAACAACCAGTTGCTGAGGCAAAATGTTTTTTTTCCAAGTGGATGGCATTGGTTCGTGGAGGTTTCTGGCTCTCACTGGGTGAAATTGGTAGCTAAGAAGGCTGGGAACACTCATTTTTCCCTCACGACCAGTGGTTGCCAGATAGTCATGGACCAGTTACCAAGTCTGTATTGGGCATTACTCAGTTACCCATTCCTTATCACAATGATTGTCACAATAAAGGAATAGATCTCTCTTAATCATGTTTAAGGTTCCATCAACAGTTTCAGATAGATAGCTTATTCCGTTTCCACAGCACCTTTAATGTCTTTGGTTTCACCACCTGTCCAAATGTTGTCATGTATGACGAATAAAACGTTTAAGATCTACGGCAAACAAATCTTTGCAGTTTTGCTTGCACGGTTTAAACCAGCAAGCCACACACAGAGCGCTTATCTCCACCAAGGTCAATTTCAAAGAAAATGTTCTGATCTGTACCAAAATCGAACAGCTTCCATCTTTGCTCATGTTCCACCTCTCCATCAAGTTCCATCAAATTTGGCTTGTGTAATCCTGCTGACACACAAACAGAAGGCACTGACAACATCTGGGTCAACAAACAACAAAAACACGTTTGAGTGAAAAACCAGACAAAGAATAAATCACATCAGCGAAATGATTATTGATGAAATGATTAAGTCATTTGCAAATAAACCTTCATAATTTGGAAGAATGTATTTGTAACAATTTTAGTTTTTATTTGGTAGATAAATCGCATCCTTTAAAGTGCCAGAAATGGTGATTAAAAAGCCAGACGTGACATTATTAGAAGTCTTATATGATCTGACAAATAGATCAAAACTAAAAGATATTTATTCGCAATCACATCTGCAGAGCTTAATCCAAATGAGTGATTAGATGATGACAAGATTTGCTATCTTTTAAAAACTTAAAAACCTTTTGAGCAATGTGTGACAGACCTAAACTGAAGCATTAATAAAAAGGCTTAATTTCTCCTGAAAATCTCGACGTGTTAATATGTTTTGTGTTTTTCTCATTTAAAATTTAGAAGCAATGATAATGGAAAACAGAGTGACTAATGTATTTTGTGCAGAAACGGTTCATGACGGTGTCACCTGTCATTTTTCCATGCTGCCATGTTAACATGGCAATAGTCCCAAGCAGATGCTGTCAGACCAGAGTTCCTAACAATAATGCACATTGAATATACATGATAGTAGTAAGTTGCCTTTTAAAATAATAACAACAATAATGGAAATTGTAGCAGAAAAATGCAGAAGTAAAGATACAGGTGATAACAGCCTCTGCAAGAATTAAATACAAAAATGTAGCAGAAGAGGTTGTTTACATATCATGTTATACTGCAACATTTTAATTAGATAGAAGGAACCTATTTCAAAGTAAGATTGAGTATAGGTTCACGGATCCTTATTTTACATTAGTATTTCATTTTTTGTTTTTACTTAGATCTAAAATTGTTGCTACTTTGATTCTGTAAATGCATGATTAGTAAAGTTATGTGCAATGCCCTGAAAACATACAAATGGTATACTTGGAACAGTTAAAGAGGTGAGTGTGTCAAGCGTCTCTATGGCTGTCATCTTCTATGTAGCAGCAGGAAAAGGATTATTTACCAGTTTTCAGCCAAGATCATCTAGACACTTAGTATAGTCTAGCAAGTTGTGCAATTAGCAAGAAATTACATGCTGCACTTGGCAGATATTTATAATTTATTTATACACGCCAACACCAAGTTAGTAGCAAAAGTAATCTGTGATGGCAGATTTCAGTGCTGGTTCATTCCCAGTGCCAACTAGCTAGTTAATTGCTTTTTTAGCAGGTATTGCTTGATCTAGCATTTTTTGTTGTTTAAGCAGATAAAAACGTGTAAGAAGTATAAGCAGACCATTGTAAATATCAGCAAAATGTAACAAGCACAGTAAAATGTTCAATCACCAGTTTGGGCTGGTGCACAACTTGCTGTTTGACTTGACACAGCACCTTACAGCCGATCCAAGCTGTAGAAATGCAACAGCTGTAAGTCACATGAAGTGTTTTGGTATTATAAATAGGATTTTTTTTTTTATTCTTAGAACCAGTCTGTGATCAAAATCTCCCAACTAGATTTCTAAGAAATTAAGTCCATGTAAGCATGAAGTAATGTTGATAGGGGTTATGGCAATCAAGCCATGTGATAACGATAGTTGCCCAACTTGTAACAGAGAGGCAAGATAAGAATGCAGACAGAGGCCCACACTCAATTCTTCTGTCTGAAAACAGACGTGATGTTTAGTCTGGAGGACAGGAGGAGGGAAACAGATAAACCAAAGAGGCAGACAGTGAAGAGGACTGAGCAGACTAGAGAGACAGCGGAGAGAGGAGTCAGCAAAAAGAAAATGTCAAAACTTTGGAAAAAGCAAAAAAAGTGTCTGTAAAAGAAACGACAGAGGAAGAGAAGGAGAAAGGAGAGGAAAAAAGACATTCTGGTAATTTTCAGATTGTGTAGGAAATGACAGACTGAAATTAACGATGCAATGGCTTTTATTAAAAAAAACCAAGAAACAAAAAATGAGAATACATTTAAGCTCGTTCAGCTGTACTGGGCAGTAAGCACCGGAGTGTGACAGGAAAGATGAAAAGCACAGTAGAACAAAGTAGAAGATAATCCACGTTATGCACTTGATGCGGTGATCAAAGGATGACATGATAGAAAAAGGAGGGGTTCCCTAAATTTTTTACCTCTGAAGATCTTAAAAATAGATCTGAAGAAGACAGCGCAGATTTCATAGCAGACATCTGACATATCTGTTGCTGCATATATTAAGGCTGCCTGGTTCAGTTCATCTCTAAAAAAACCCCATCTTTAGTCATTTCACTTGAGCGGTATAAATCAGAAAGTTCAGTTTTATTTGTCCAAGTTTTTATATCTCTTTCTGAGATTTATAAAAGACATTAACATGGTTGTGTTCGTTTTGCATTAACCAACACAAATGGTGCATCTAACTAGCAGATAATTAAAATAGTATTTCTTATAGACACTTTGAGAGGACCACTGGAAATGAAATTAAATCAAAAGGAGCTCTCCCAGCTGACTTCTGAAGATATAATGCATCTCAAACCAGTTTGGCAACCGTGTTTCATCAGAAACTGGATTTGAGGCATTTAAACACTTTTAAGTCATAGAATTTAGATAAAAACATTCATCTCAGATTTGTGAAAGAGCTGCAGATCCTCTGAGTCACCTCCGATTATCATTTATCTGTCTCTCTTCCTCTCATGCACATCCTTCCTTCATCTCACAAGTTGTAATTGTAGGGTTTTGTGTACCTGTGCAGTCACACACACACACACACACAGCATACACATATGCAAAAACACATCTGTTCTGAGCAGCAGACATTGGTAGTCAAAGCACATGACATCAGCATTACTCACAGACTAGCCGTGTGTCTGTGGAGAGGGGGAGTGAAGTCATCGCTGGTATCAGCTTGTAAGAATCACTTCCTACCAGTAGCTCGGTTTCGCTGTTCATTTGTTACTACATGTCTGCTGCCTTCCTCAGCACGACTCTATAGCCAACATAAATGTTATCAATAGTGTGTGTCGAAGTATGTGTGAGTTCAGCTGGAGGGTAGGAGTGTGGGTTTTTTGGTTAATGAATTTGAGAAAAACATAGAGTTCCTGAGTGGAGAGGAGGTGACGCCGACGTTGGCAGGAGGAAGGACACAATGTGACCGGGCATCATGTTCAGTCACAAGGTTGATCCTTGCTTCAACCCTTATTTGATCACATTGTACTTTAACCTCTTAGCATCCACCAGATTGCCGGAGAACTGTTTGGTGTTAGGGTTTAATTCCCAACAACCCTTCATAATGAATTGTTGTTCATCTGGTTGGCATGGTCCGGCTTGCACTGAAATGCAAGAAGGAGAGTCCATTTGCAAGATGGCATCTTCTTCTTTCTGAAACTATGCCTGTTTAGCATGTTGCTAAAATGAAAGCTAACATGGATTGACTTCTTGGCTGTTAACGGGTTAATTGAAGACTGTTCTTGATATGGCGTTTTTACATTTAGCAGTGGATGACCTGTACCAAATCTGGTAATGAAACAATGACACCTTCTAGTATTTGTACCCTCTACTAACTACAAGTGTGGCAACATAACTAACATGCAATCTGAAAATCCTCAAAACAAAGGTGTTTCTTTATTGACAGTTTTAAATTTCTACACAATAGATCAGACTCAGAACAATATGGTTTATAAGCCTGTTATGCTCATTTTCAGCTCCATGATTTTAATATAATATTCTTTTCAATTCAATTCGATTCAATTTTGTTTATGTAACATCAAGTCACAACACCAGCTGCCTTTAGGTGCTTGATATTGCAAGGTAAAGACCCTACGATAGCAGAGAGAAACCCCAGAACAATCAGACGTCCCCTTGTGAGCAAACACTTGGCGACAACGAGAAGAAAAAACTCCATTTTAACAGGAAGAACAAGGCTCAGGGATAGGCAGCCAGCTGCTGTGATCGGTTGGGTGAGATGACAGGGAGGGAGCTAGATGAATAGATAGCTAAACAAATTATATTTTCATTCTTGGATTCTGCAATAGTAGCTTTACATGTTTTGCACTTTAACATAATATTTGTCTCATGAAAATATGACGCATCGCTCGTCTGTTTATCAACTGTATGCAACTATGTTTCTTTTTTTTGTTATTAACCCAAGAATCAAAAGTGCTGTGCCAGAATGAGTAGCACATATTGTGTTTAGTGTATGGACTATTGCAACATGGACCCTTTCGCTGTGAGTCAAGTATACTAACCACTGCTATCATTTTAGCTTTTTCCCTTTTCTTTAAGCCAACTCACTGATTGTCCGATCGTATATGACAGATATGGACAGCAGGTCAATGGGCCTTCAATGTGTATGGTATTTTCACTTTCAGTGACATCTTACAGACAATGAGTGGAAGAAAAAAAATGAAATAGAGTGTTTGGAGCAGTCTAAAGCCTGAACTTTTGCTGACAGGGATTACTTTAACAGATGAATTGAAAATGCATGTAAGAGAGTTGTATGGCAGGAAACAAGGAGAAGCCTAATAGGTCCGCTTAAGTGAAACATTAGTCCAGAGAATTTCACATTAAAATGATATGGAAGCAGGAGATAATTTCACTAGAATAACTTAACTAGTTCATTGATTTACACTTTCCTGCATTTTAAACAACATATTTTTGCAGAAAACTTCAGGAATTATTTAGATGAAGTTTATGTTGTAAACCAGTAAAATTGATGACTCTGATTAGACTTAATCACACCTACTGTCGGCGAAAGCTCACCACATGACCCACATATATTAAACATTTGTACAAAGGCAACAAGAATACATGTACGTTTTATGTCTCGTGTGACAATCTCACATCTAAAATTCATCCTGTCATTCTGCCACTATCACGTGTCACGCCGTTAAAATAAAATCCATCCCACATCCTGTTTGGGCTGCAGCTCCCATGTGACCCAAGACATGATGTGTATTAAAAAACAGGAAAAAGAGCTTCATTTTTTTCTCCCCATTTCTGCTTTTGACAGATTATTTTTGTCAGAAAAGTATATCCTGAGGCAACCTGCATGGAACTCTATCTTTGATTGTTTTACTGTAAACTGTGGTATCTACACAGGAATGACTCACAACGCTCCTTTGGACATATCTGTCACCTTTATATTGGTACAGTGTTTGGGGTCTATTGACTGATTATTTCTTCAGAATAATTAAACAGTGTATTATTTCAGGGAAAGTGTTTCAACAAATTCACGAGAAAGTGCTGAAAATAGAGTTAAATTCTTTCTTCCTTTCTCACTCACTCAGTGAATCATGGAAATTAAATGACTGAGTCTGTTCTGGCTGGCCTCCTAGACTTATTATGTAAACCGCTCTGTCTGGCTGTCTCAGTCCTCTGTGTAAGTGTGCATGTGTGCGCGAGCGCGCACATGTGTTAGTCTGCGTTTGTCTGTTAATTTCCTCCCCGTGTGACTGTGTATTTTTGTGTGAGCAGTCAGTTGAGGGGGGATTGAGAAAAGAAAAACAATATAGAAAATAATGTTCTTCATTGGACTTTCCTCGCAGCAAAAGAAGATGGGTTGACGTGGATCAAATTCTGCCTTTTGTGTTTCATTTTTCTGTGACTGACAGCTGGCATCGTCCCAGAAACAGAATCGCTTTAATCCCGTGTACCATATACAGATAGTAATTTGTCTTCAAAAGAATTACCACGAAAAGTTGGCGCATCTGCTTCCTCTTTGTTCAGTTTTCCATAACACACGACTCTTGAGTAACTGGGTTCAGTGTCTTGCTTAAGGGCACAAGGAATAGCATTTCCTATTTACTGCAAATTGGTGAGAAATTGCCTTTTTCCAAGGTTTCTCACCTCCTAGCTTGTTTCAGCCTTGATTTTCCCATTTTACCGCCTGTCTTGTATTCAATTTTGTGCTTTTTTAAAATTCTAGCGTGGTGTAGATATGTCAGATATGTCGTTTTTGGTAGGGATCAACAAAGTTTTTATATTTAATATTTCTGATATTTAATCGTTTGAACATGCCGATGCCCTTCATCAATTTATTTTTTGTGGGGGTTTTTTTGGGTTATTTTAGTTCCTTTTTTTTCTCCATCACACTATCCTTTCAAATCCAGTTAGAGCAAAATGTATGCGACCCAACAACCATCTCAGATACTGACAAAGTTAAATGAGGTTTTTCAGAGATATCAGAGAGACCCATTGCTCTCAATGAAGTCTGGATTGAAATCTATGGGAGGTAAATGGACTGGTGTTTTTATAGTGCTTGTCTATTCTTGCTGAGCACTCAAAGTCCTAAAACACTACAAACCACATTTACTCATTCAAACATCATTTATTTCTATCACTTTAAACACTTACCTATCACACTCACACCAACAGTGGATGCATCAGGAGCAATTCGGGGCTTAGTATCTTACCCAAGGACTTGAGGAGATGGTGATCAAACCACTGACCCTTATATTAGTAGACTACCTGCTCTACCCCCTGAGCTGCAACTATATACTACTATATGCAGCTATATAGCTATCAGGCACCTTTAACCTCAGGTCAGTTATACTTTGACAATCTTTTCACAGTAGATATATAACTTATATTTATAAGTGAATACTAATACAGAGCCTTTAGTAATTAAAAAACCTGCTTAATTACATGAAGAAGTATCCTCAGTTAGAGATTGCTTAGTTGGTGATGGTTCTTTGAAGAACCAGAGAACATTTAAAAAAATAAGAATGATTTTTCTTAGAGAAGACAGCAAGAGTTGCCACTAGAAGATGAGTATCAACTTGCATGCTGAATTTCTAATGCAAGAAGTGTCCAAATGTGCCTTTTTCCCATTATTTTAAATGTGAAAATTTGATGCTGTAATCTTATTATATATATATATTACATTATACATTATATTATAATGTATGCACCCTGTCTGCTCTTTAATGGGTGCACCAGTCCGAATGAAACATTAAAAAACTTTAAAATAATTTGGTTTATATATTGGTTGGTTTATATCATATATTTTATGTTTATTTCAGTATCCTACTGCGGGAGCAATGTTAGGGTCTCTTTTTACGGTTGTTTCACGTCATGTTCGCCGTATATATCATCAATAGGTAAATTAACGGTCACCAAAAAAAAGCTTTTGCTTGCACAGGGTCGAGTATGTATCTATACACAAATACATATTTTAAAAGTAAACATAGTTGGGTTTTGCTTTTAAATTATTATTTTTTTCTTTAAAAATGAATTTTGACTAAGTAGACAAAAAACATTAATTAAACAATTAGTGGATTAAATAACCTGCAGTTGCAGATTTAAAGTGTTTTTTTCCTTCATTCTTTGTTTAAATCCTTTTTATTCAGCCTCTCAGCTGTTTCTCGGTCTAGACACAAACAACACACACACAGCTCGAAAAACCATCAGCATGTTCTCATCATGCATATATGTAGATGC
>VUQR01013709.1:15156-32300 GCA_015108515.1 Hemichromis elongatus | reverse complement strand
TAAATTAACGGTCACCAAAAAAAAGCTTTTGCTTGCACAGGGTCGAGTATGTATCTATACACAAATACATATTTTAAAAGTAAACATAGTTGGGTTTTGCTTTTAAATTATTATTTTTTTTTTTAAATCCTTTTTATTCAGCCTCTCAGCTGTTTCTCGGTCTAGACACAAACAACACACACACAGCTCGAAAAACCATCAGCATGTTCTCATCATGCATATATGTAGATGCATGCAGTGTGTGTGTGTGTGTGTGTGTGTGTGTGTCTGGGGGGGTCTGGGTCAGCGACACTTCAGGGAGTTTGTGTTTGTGTCTGTGTGCTTTTTGCATATTATCTGCATACCAGTCAGCATTCAGCTGAGCCTCTTGTAGGCTGTTGGACCCATATTGTCCCATTAATTAGTCTGAACTCAGAGCCAGCCCTATATGTCTGTCTCTCAGGGTGAATAAATTCATACAGAGACTGTCTGAGGTCCAAGAGGCCGGCTCTATAAATAAAGGCAATGACTGTCTGCCTGCTGTAGGCATAGACTCGCACACAGTAATGTGGAAAAGATTGTCTCTTGTTTTTCATTAATTAGGCTGAGGACGAAAAATAAACCTTTATGACTGTCTGGTCTAAATACTTCAATTGTTGTGTGTCAATGTAGTTTTAAAAAAGTCTGTTTTCTTATTAATTAGTCTGGGACAGAGGAAGTTGCTCACGTTAATGTCTGATTACGTGTTAAGAAGAAATTAAAGTGTCCCTTGGCTTTTGTCAATTAGTCTGAGTCATAATTTTCTCTGTCTGGTCTTTTAAGAGCGTGGTGTCACCTGCTAATGTGGAACAGACCATGAACAGCCTTGTCTGCTGAAAAGAAAATTTTAATTATTTATTTTTTTTATATATTTAAGAGTTTGTGAATATATTTTAATAGTTTTTGTCACCTGTGTATGTGTGGATGTCTACATGGAATTTAAAAGTAATGTAATGTTGAGACTATTCAGTTCAAGTAAATTGTTGAATTGTCTCATTTGTTTTCTCAATTACAAAGTTTCTCCAATTTAATCTATTCATACTTAAGATCAGTGTTTATTTAGTTTCTTCTCCCCATGGCATGGATATGGAATCTGTGGTGTTAAATGAATTAGAGTGATACTTAAAATGAAAGTCAACTGAACTGTGGTTTACGAGTCGTCTTGTTTAATTAACATTTAGCAATATTTTTGCCTTAAAACGTTAGTGACTCTCCTGATGGGCCATCTGCTTTTTCACATTAACCTAACTTGAAAAAACATGAAAGTAGTTGAGTGATTTCAGACGTTGTGGGAAGAAATATCAAGACAATGTTTATGTTATGTCACATATGAGACATCCTCAGCAGGCCCTCCATGAGTAATTCAGTTTGCAGATTTTCATTAGACATTCGGATATTCAGATCTATGCAAATGCTTGCTGTGTCAATGGTGGCGTTTTTGCATTTGAAACCAATGTCGTGCTGCATCTGCTGGGAGGCAGTGGGTGACGTGAAACAGTCGGAGTATCTTTAAGGACAAAGGTCGAGGGTCAGGTCAGGAGAAGACAGGGAGGAGGAGGGGTGAAAGGTTCATTGTCACAGCGGAGGGGGTTGGTTTTGGTTGTTTGTGTGCCTTCTCCCATAATATTTCCCTCATACTAACCTTTTCTATTCACTAACTATATTATGTTAATGGATTCAGTTTTATGTTTCTTGTTTTTTTTTAATTTAAGTGCAGATATATTTATGAGACCTTTGATAACCGATTGATCCTGCTGACAAAGCTACCACTAAATATAGGAACTGGACATATTGATGCTGACTGCAGGAAGACCCAGATCAATACAGATAGCCAAGTCTTAGCACAGGGTTGGAGGAGGCTCCAAAAATGAAAAATCTGCATGTTGAAAAAAACAAACCAGTGTTTCAAACACACATTTTTTGACATCCTTGGCTAACAAAATATTCCAAACTGCAGTGCACAAGGAAACTAGTACTTTGCATAAACCATGAGTGTGAAATGTACAACAAGATCCAAAACAACCCACTGGATGGCTTTTTGGTGTTTGAAAATTTCAGTGAAGCAGGTGTTAACTTTTGAACTTTTCTCTGTGTTTTTGAAAAAGGAAGCGCTGTGCTGACAGTCTCTAAGAATTAATCATGTCGTGAAAGTCGTTCAAACTGTATCATTCAAGCCAGATGTCTGAATCATCACCAGTTTTACAGCCTTCTTACTGACAAAGACCTTACATGTGGCCTGCCCTACCACACCAAAGCAAAGTCGTTAAGTCAGGTAGGCAAAGTGTTTCTTTGATTTATGACAGTAGCATTTCTTTGTGGTGACAGTAGCCTGAGTGAATATGGAAGACGGAGACATATTATTGAGATTCCAGATACTTTTCTGAAGACATCTTAGACTGTTTTGAAATGGATGGTTCATATGAAGTCAGAGTGTCTACTAAGAAAAATGGAAACATTTAGTGGGCTTTTTTTTCATTGCTATTTTACATTGATTCACTGATCTAGCCCATTCGAGGTTAAATTGGGCTGTATGTAGTTCATGGAAGACTCAAGACTAAACTTGGACTTGGATCAATAATAATTGAATAATAACTGCACATTTTCACCAAATGTGCAGAAGATTTTGAGTCACCCCATACGTATTTTGGCCTTTTGAGTGCATACACCTTACATTATGTTCCAAAACAATCCGTGACGTAGATTTGACACAAAGACGTTTTGTGCGACGTTTACCATGAGTTGTCAACTAATCAGCTGCCCTGACTGTGAGACAGAGTCTAGACAATGGACACTTCAGTGTACAAAGAACACACATACCCTCCCATTCCCCCCACCCACGCGACACAGACGCTCATGACCGTGGGCTTGACCTCTGTGCGCACACACACTCAGACTTCCAGAGAGAACTGTGTCTGCCTCCATTGCCCTTTGGCTCATAGGAAACAGCTGGGACCACGTCATTTGCATCCTCAAACGCACACACAGAGTGCCACTGTGACTCCTCCTAGCTGTTTATATTACTAATAATCATCATTACATATTCAACCATTCACACACATAGACACAAAACGAGGCTCCACCTAAACGCCAATAACCCCCTCACTCTCTGACGCACATACATTTACACACGCACACACTGAGTGGATTGCAGTGTGTCTAGACAGAGCAGCAGGCTAGAAAAGCACAGACAGCCCCTGTACTCCGCTTCAGATGCACATTAAGGATGTGATTCTAATGGTTTTAGGGCTAAAAGGTGAGAAAATAAAAGCCCACATGCACATCAAAACAAAGTTATATTACAATCATGCTCTTGCACTGTAGCCAAGTCTACATCCCCACTAAGCTGGCTTAGTCGGAAAACACATCTTTTCCTTTCCACTGTGGCCTTTTGTTCACATTCGATGGTGTTTTTAAAAGCCCAAAACAGATCTCCTGGTCTACAGAGCAGCTTCAGATTTTTGATCACTGGAAAAATAGAAAAGTTGATCTTGGAGAAAAGTATGAAACCTAAGCGTGCCTATGGTGGAATCTCTTTAATTTTTAGAAAGGGGTAAGAGGGTTTACCTATAAACTAATGTGCTATGAGAATAGAATTTAATTGAACTTACTGTTGGTCAAACAAACATCAACCTGGGTGCTCTTCACTCAGTTTTTATAGCTAAGTCTGCACTACTACAGACTATAGAAAGAAAGAGTGCTTTAAATGGCTGGAGACTTCCACGGAGTGCATTTCAATGCATTTAAATATTTAATATTTAAATTGTAAAAAGCAATCAGAGGAAAAGTGAAATTTCAACACAAACATATCCCCAAATAAATAACGATGCAAATAACGGTGCAGTGGTTTGCTAACATTATATGATCAAGGGTGTGTCCAGGGGATCACGTAGGGTGGCACTAGCCCATCTCAAAAATTTCACCGCTTTGCAAAAGAGTTCAGTGAAAAACAAATTTCAGGCAAGGTAAAAATGCTATCCAGATGAGCTGTTGAGAGTTTTAAGACTTGCTTTTGGAAGGACTTTGATAGTTCTGCTGCCCACAAGTGGCAAAAAAATCTGTGAACTGAGCTTCCAGCATCTGTGGTGTCTCAGCCTGACAGCTGTTTTTGTTTTACGTAAACATACCAATTTTGAGTCCATTAAAGTCTTCGTGACTGCCTTGATTGTGCTCTTCATGTAAGCATGGGGGCCACAAGACTTGATGATGATGGGTAGGAAGGAGAAAACAGGAAATTTAAAAGAAAACAACATGTTGCCTTAATCGGATGTACATGTCTGATGAAGGTTTGTTCTTTTTACTATTTTTAGCCATGACTCAGTGTCCAGTCGCTCCATGGCATCAGACTTAAATTTGTGTTTGGCTACTCCACACAAAGTCCTCAAGACCTTTTTTTGGAGTCAGTTGAAATGAAATTTAAACTTTAAAGGTTTGAGGAACTTCTTAGAAGTTGTTTTTTTTTTTTGTCTCCTAAAAGCACCACAGTATGGAAGGAGTCTTCTTACAGGAGATAAACTTTGAAATAACTAGTTTCTTTAAAAAAAAAGAAGCAACAATTCCCATCACACCTGCGCTGACAGATTCTTGGCTACATCAGAAACACAATTGCTGCTCACATTGTGTCCACTAGCTTCCCACACCTTCCTCAGTGAGGAGACGATAGACTTTGCCAGCTGGCATGCACACCTAAATGTGAGGCCCATATCATTTTGTGCTCTGGAGGCACGGAGCCAGTTTCTCAGCTTGTTTGCCATCCATCCATCCATTAAGCTTTCACAACACACGCCCTCTTATGGTAAACATTTCTGACCCTGATGATATGGAGAAACATCAACAGCATTAAACCACTGTCAGCTGTAACTACAGGGAAAATATCTTTGCTCTCTCGCACACAGATTTCCACGTGTATGTTGGGTTTCTGCCAGATGTCTCTTGCAATAAACGTTAGAGCTCCACAAGTCAACCACCAAATATTCAGACGGTGAAATATTTTCACCCTTTATTTCCCCCTCCCTGCTCATTCTTTCCTTTTTATACTTTCCATGCAGTTCTTTGTTTCAGCACCTTTGTTGCAGTCATGCTGTTTGGGTTTCTGCAGAAAATTGTTTTGTCTAAACTAGAGGTTATCTCATCTCTAGCACACACACACACATACACGCACATTCACACACACAAAGACACAAAAGCAAAGGCGTGTTGATTCATGTGGAGGATAAAGAAAGGACATGAGCTGATTAGAGGCGAGTCTTTAAGAAAGAAAGTGTACTCTCAGAGCCAGGTGTTTTTGAACGTTTTGGCCACCGGGCTGCTCTCGTGAGGCAGGTGAGGCTTCGGTTTCTTGCTCAACGGCACCTGAATAATAAAGGAAGCATTCAGGTATTCACTCGTTGCTGTTGTTGGATTACAGTTTACAAAGACAGATGGTGGTGTTGGTCAAGGGAGGATAAGAATGTGTTTAGCCATCAAATGGTTCAGTATTTCCTTAATGGAGCATGGTAATGTAAACAGAGATAATAAAATGTAGCATTTACATTTTATTCCACCATCAACATAGGTACTGGCGTCTGTTACAATTCTACAGTAAAACAAAAGGAGCGACTGCCTGCGAGGGGAATTGCTACTAACTTAAGAAAATTAGCAAAAAGTTTGTTAGGATAGGATTTCTGGTTTTTAATACAACCACAAATAGTCTGGCTGCACTTCAAAACCACAAGAAAGTCTCAGAAGACACTAAGGAAAATGGTACAACTTTCCCAAATGATTTATTCTTAAAGCATACACCACAAAACCTTAAACTTAAACAGGTTGCTGCTTGTGAATTGACAGCGTTTGCTGCTTTGGTTTTTTATTTCTAAAACCAGACCGAGTATGTTTGGAATTTGGACTTCGTCACCTTGATCATGAGCAGATAAATGAGTAAAGTGCCAAATCACAACAACAGTCGCCTAAAAGCGCTTTATATTGTAAGTTAGACACTACGATAGTAAAATAGTCCATTATTGAGAAAAAAAAAACATAATGAAAGTACGAATTAAGAGTGTTCTGAGAAAACCTACGCCTTATTTTAAGTCTTTGTTTGGCCTCCACCTCTTAGTCTATAACTTGTCAGGTGTGTCGTTAGTCACAGCTTCCTAGCAAGTTTATAAAAGAAAGAGATGTAAAATTTGCGAATTCATCAATACAAGTGATGAATACTGTTTTCGATTATATTCAGTCATCCGATTCATCACTGATCAAAATATTTAATAGTAGAGCTTTTAGTGAGGCTGGGTGCTTGAATATCACATGACATACAGTCTGAGCACAACAGATTTTCGTGCACAGTAAATCATTAACATCGTTCTCAGTGTTGGCTTGCTTTCCACACACACTCGCTGTAGCCGCAGACAGAAGTGCTTTTAATTCATTAACCATTGTTTATTAATGTGGAATTGATTTTCCCATGCAGACACACAAAAACTCACACAGGGTCAGACAGACATTGTTTTGTCTAGCCAGGTGTGTGTGTGTGTGTGTTCATGAAAGGACTGGCTGAGCGAGTTTTGAATTGGCAGCTGGAGGAAACCACATGCCTGGCTCACACACACGCACACACACACCCACACACATACACTCACACACGCACACATATTTTTGTCTCGTTGTGCAGGCTTGATCGCAAACTCATTACCTCTATAACTGCTTTTAGCTTATCTTAGACATACACACACCTGCAGAACACAACAGGTTTGTCCTTGAATATTTATTACACTAAATTCATGCCTCCTTAGTGACCCTTTATCACTGAAATGCCACTAATTTTTCTCATTATTACTTATTTTCCTAAATACTTGAAATTGGTGGTTTATTTTGATACATTTAACGCTATGAGTCTTAAGCAAGTGTTTGGAGCTTAGTTAAAAAAAAATACTCTATTTATAATGTGTAAGTAAAATAATTTATAATCCTTTTGTCAGATAAACTTTTGGTTGCTCTTTCAGCTTTTGGACGTAGCTGAAAATGTCTTAGATGTTAGAAACCCATTTACTATCTTAGCACACTTCCAAATTCTTGCTCACTAAAGTGACTGACTAAGATTAAACTGATAGTAACTGAATTAATCTCATCAAACGTTTAAAAAAATCAGCCCAAATTCCCCTATCCATGTATACAGAATGCATCTTAATACAACAATACATTAATCCTGACATTTAAATTTCTTATCACCATTAATTCAAATCAAGCAACAGAAAATTAATCAAAGACTGTCTGGATAATTGAAGTCATTTCTGGCCAACAATCTGACACATTTGACAGATCTGTGCTAGTTTTTACATTAACCGAATTTCTTCAGACATTTAATCAGACACCGTAAAACATTTGACATCGCTGTCTGGAGTCTAGAAAAATGTGATAGCGATTATTTTTCTAGTGTTTTAAAGAACAAATGATTGGTTAATAAGCAGCAATAATCTCAGACGAATCATTAGCTGGAGCTGTAAAAGAAATATTGTGCACTGGCACATTTATCATATTGAATCACGTCCTCTTGTGATAAGTTATCAACACACTGGTGCCAAATACTTGTGTTTTTATTCAAGCATTCAGGAGCTCTAAACGGGCTACCATCCCAACCTTAACTCCAAGAGTCACTTAAAGACTCGTTATGGCGGAGCTTATAAAATGAACGAGGGTAAAGTGACGAGAGCAGCATCACTGTATTGTGATGTGCTACTGTAAACAATGTAGTCTAATAATATCATATTGAAAACTAATCCTTTAATCTCAGCCCCTAGTGTATGTTAGTTGTTGTACTGTTCTTTTATGGCAGAAATAATAATTATGTATACAAAATAAAATCCTGACTATTTAGAACAGTTACGCAAGAGTATTGACTTTACAAACACACCCATTTATTCAGCAAAAAACAAAAACAAACTGTCTTTAAGAGGGGACTATCTTGAATTCAACTGAAAACTTAAGAAAAGCAGCTGGAAGTGGTGGGAACACTGGGTGATCATGTTGGAAGTTGGGCCCAGACTGTGGGTCCAAGTGAGGCCTGTGGCTCGCCTCAGATTCCCGCATGGAGAGCGAGGGAGAGTTGAGCTGTCCTGACCTGAAGTGGACCTTGCAAGAGACCATTAGCAATGTGGAGAAAAAGGCAACTGTAGGCAATCATTAATGATCCAACAATTAATGAGCCCTCTGCAGGTTCATCCATGCAAAGTGCGTTTCAACGTTTTAATTCTCACTAGAAAGATTTTTTTGATCAAAGGCTCATTTTCAGTTGATATGGAGTTGAACCACTAAAAAGTGCATGGCTGCAAATAATAGAGGAAAGCTGAATTTTTAAAAAATGAATGCAGGACAATTTTCTCTCTCTTTTTTTTTATCTATGTAAGCTTGTAGACGTAGAATACAGAAAAGCCTAATCATAAATGAAAGTAAATATGACAATATAGCAGTAAACGTTGCTGTAATAGTACTGCTAAAGGGCACTTTGGCAAAAATTTGCCTCTGCTGACAGTAGGAATTGAACCAGTAACTTTGTTAGCTAACCTAATGACCTGTAAATGTGTGTCTGTGTGCGAGCAGCCACTGATTGCACACTGCTAATGATTATTATTATGTCTAGTGTCACTTTGGATCAGATCCATTATAAACACACACACGCGAACGTGACCTGCCCTGCGACTTTCTCGTCTCTTTTTCATTCAAATGAACACTGTGTGTGTTTGTGAACGAAGGTCTATCTGTGTGCATGCGTGTCTGCGTGTGCGGGGGTGCGAGACGACAGGGGTAGTCTAGCTCCTTCTGGCTAGAATTATAATGAGCAACACACACACACACACACACACACACACACACACACACACACAGAGCCAGACAAGCAGCTGATAATGAGGTTTGATTTTCATATGTTTCAGACAGAATGCTCTGCAGGTCAGCTAGTACACAGAGGAGCAGCTGTGTGTGTGTGTGTGCACGCGCGTGTGTGAACACTGAGTGAATGATTTCCGGTCTCCTTGTTGGACTTTATATACTGTCACTTTTTCCATTGTTAACATTAATGGCTTTGCGTGTCCAGTACAGGACGAGGTGTGTTGTTTGCTTTTGTCTGTGCTTTGTTTCCATTTCGCTGATGTTTCTGATGTCAGCACAGCACGGAATCTATTTAATTTTTATTCATTTCCTTTATCGTGCCACAGCCCAGCCAGACTGCTGCAAACCAGAACACACAAATGTTCTTAAGACATGTAACTGTAACTGTGTTTGATTGCTTGTTGTCAGGATAATGTCTTGTATACAGTTTTACATCTTTAACTGTAATAATTTTGGTGAAAACAGTGCAATTGCTATAGCAGAATTAAAGATAAGAGATGAGCTATATCTGTAAAACCTTTGGACAACAGATGCCAAATACAAGACGACTATAATAAATACCGCCCACATGCTAATGAGAGCTAGTCAAAGAAACAGCATGGTTATATCTTTTTAATAACTTCAAAATGTGGCCAACTTCAGAAAACAGACATACGCATACATATCACAGCGAGTAAAAGTCAAGCCAAAAAGACAATTATTTACAATTACAAAAATGTATTAGTAGTATTTAAATGGCATTTTTTGATGTGTAAGTTTGCTTATCTACAATTCTGTATGCAATCCAATTTAGTTATAGACCACTTTAAAAACAACATGGTTGACCAAAGTACTTTCCAGTAAAAAACAGTGATGAAGCTCAGTATATTCACCACCTCTCACTGGTTCTTCTTCTGGTATTTTACAAGAAACTTCACAAAGCTGTGACCTCGTATAACTTTAATCAGCTGTGTTGCAGTTGTTTTAAGTGAAAACAACACGAAACATCAAAGCGTCAAACTTACTGATTAGTACGACCTGCTCAACACGAAGATGATGTTTCATTACTATAGCCTTTAACGCTATCCAAATACATGTTCGTGTTTTCTTGATAAAAATCGTTATTATTCAGTTTTATTGAAGTTCTCGTTGGTTCTTATTAAAAAACAAAGAATTTTGTTTTTTTTATCATTCTTATTAAAAAGTAACAGAGTTGAATGTGTAATTACGAAAAAGTCATTACAGTCTGAAGGTCAAAGTGTCAGAGGTCACAGCACCCCTAGTGTATTGGTGAGAGCTGGCAGCATGCATTATGGGTTTCATGGTCAGGATATTTTGTTTTCTCCGAGTCAGTGACCTACTCTGTGCTAGAGTTAGCATAGCTAGCGTTCCAGATGGGACTTGCAATTTAACATGGGAGTTCCCAGGATTAACACTCTAAATTTAGACTAATGCTTCTCTGTCCTTCTTCCACTTGAGCACTCATCTATTCTATACACCTCTATACACATGCTTATTACATATACTCCAATTCTACTTTATTTTGTCTTGTTGTAAAATGTTCCTACTGAACATTTAGATAAGGTGGTTACTTACATTGGGACCATGAAATGATGTCTTTTATCACAAAGGCAGTGATGGTTGGGTTTCTTTTGTTTTGTTTTGTTTTTTTCCCCTTTCCATTTAGTTGTAAAATTTGATGTATGGACTGTGATGTCAGTATTTGTTTTATTATGATTATTACAGTACAGGGAAAGAATCTCCATTTGAGATGGATTCAGGTACAGATGTCGGCACATTCTGCTTCCTGTTACCGCTAACTTCTTCCTGGGATCAAACCCAGGCGGGGCCTTTTACTCGTTTGCACCTTCCCTTCGTACTTGCATGTATTTCTCTGGGAGCTCCAGTGTCTTCCACCATCTAAAACAACGCCCTAGCCAGCAGGATCCGGACCTCATTTGCAAAGTAGGCTTTGGGTAAAGCCTGTAAAAAAAAACACACTGTGCAAGTAGATCATGTGAATTTACTGTTCTGGTTTTACATTTTGTTAATCATCTTTTTCAAAAACAATCGTCACACTTTTGAAAAAGATTTTTGTGCTTCAGTAGGTCAGTCTATTGACAACTTTACTGTCTATTTTTTCAATACATCAGCTGTCAAATTCCTGTACTTACACTGCAGCAGAAGTCCTTATCTAATGTTGCTGCTCTCACTAAAGTCTGTGTGTTTGTGTGTGTGTGGGTGTGTGAGTGTGTGTGTGCTCGGTTTAAGTAACACATGACTGTGTGTTGTCCCAAACATGACGTGATGAGAGTGAAGTTTCCTTTTCCAGAGCAAAGACTAATGAAAGATGAGAATCAGAAATGGGATGACGGTTATAGAAAGATGAGGAAGGATGATAACTTACCCCTTCAAACACACACACACACGCACACACCTACACTTGCACACACACACACACTCAGATTTCGGTCTCCTTTTTCCCACTGTTGAATCAAGCAGTGGGAGTTTTATGGACCAAAGTTCCCACACTTGTTGGCTGCACCGTGACTATGACTTCCAAAGTCAATGGGAAGAGAGAGTGTGTATAATTTTGTGTGTCTTTCTTGTATTTATGTGTGGGTGTTTGTGCAAACCTCCCTTACACACACGCACACACTCACACACATACCACCACCACCCATCGCCCCCTATAGCCTTTCTCATGGAAATCGGCAGGCAAAATTGTGTGAACCTATGACCTATAACTCTGCCTCTCACACTCACACACATAGGAGCTTGCACAAACACACTCGCTCTCTCACACTCACACACAACACACAGCACACACACACACACAGCTGTCTGTGCTATTTCTGACTACCCAGACTGTCGAGTCATCTGAGGACTGAGAAAGGGGGGAGGAATTAGCGAGCTCTTCTCTCTCTCTTCCTGCCCTTTTCTCCTTCCCTTCCTCCCTTTCTACTCTTTTCATCATTGATTTTTTTTCCTTTTCTTTTCTGGTTGCCTTCCTTCCTCTCTTTTCAGCTTTTCAACCTCATATTTTCCAACTCCTTTGCTAATATATTTCATGTCCTGCCTCCTTTTCTGCCTCCCTTCACATTCCCTGCTTTATTCCTCACTTTTCAACTTCTTCCCTTTCACTCCCTGCTTCCTTCCCACCATATTTTTTTCCTTTCCCCTACCACCCCTCCCTCCGTTCTCCTGCCCTCCCCACTCTCTCTCTCTCTCTCTCTCTCTGTCTGCACTCTCAGAGCCATCTGACTCGGCAATGACCGCTTGTGACCTTTAGTTGAATGCAGGAGGAGGAGGAGGAGAAGGAGGCAGATAGACTGAGAGCAGGCAGCGGATGACAAATGAGCTAATTGCTTTAGATTAACCATGGAGTGTCTGCCTGCCTGCCAGGCTTACAGCCTCCTCCTGTCTAGACAACACCACAGAGGGAGGGAAGCGATCAGCAGTCTCTCTCATGCAACAATTCTGAGAAGTGAAAATGTTTCTTTAGTGTTGCACAAGGGAAAATTAAAGGAACTGTAAACTGTTATTTAGAATTGGAGATAAAGCACTGGGAAGATACAGGTCTGAACCTTGATCTTTTAAGAAAAAGGCCAAGGTTCAGACAGAATATGCTGAATTTTAATGCAACACTGTAAATAATGCTGCATAATCCAACCTGACACAATTTTTTCTGTTTCAGTCCTAATAAAATGTCATATGAGAAAGCACTACAGACTTTCTGTTTAGTCTCTAAGCTGATGTAAGCTGTGCAATTAGAATGAGATGATATGAGACACATCAGGTCTTCATTTTGGATGATCAGTTAAGTTTTTATCATAGTCGACAAACCATCATCTTTTTCTGGGATTATCTTTAATATGCTGCAAATTTGAAACAAAAAATGAAATGTAACTCTCAGCTGACCAAGTGGGGTCCAGTTTTAAGTTCAGTCAATCTTTTACTTCTTCCACTTTTCAGTTTTTTATCACTTTGAAAATATATGCGCGTTTTCTAAAATCATGCACTAATTTTCGGTGTCGGACCGCTACAATGTAGCAATGGAGCATAGCTAATGGGTCTAGAATAGTAAGACGTGCTGCTGCTGAAGCCTTGAGGCAAATAACACCAAAACAACTAATGGAGACGAGTTGGAGAGGCTTTTATTACATTAAAATGATTAAAACAATTATGCAATATAATCGTATATTAGAAGTCAGAGGACAACTATGATAAACTCAAATTGAATCATTAGAAAAATTAGAAAAAGTATTTCTGCATAAAAGATAAGGGGTCATAAATGAATCCACTCGGTTATTTTGGTTGCTTGTCTGTTCTAGCTGAAGGTTAAGTACCTGCACTGATTCAATTAGTCAGTCAACTGAAGATAATTTGAAACTGGATGGTAAATGGTCTGTATTTATATAGCGCTTTACTAGTCCCTAAGGACCCCAAAGCGCTTTACATTTACAGTCATCCACCCATTCACACACACATTCACACACTGGATGAGTCATTTAAGTCATTTTTAATCACCATCACACGTTTGACAATTTTTTTTTAGTAAACTGAATGCTCTGCTTTGGACTACAGATCAGAGAAAACAGGTGAGGTGAGAATATCGCCTCAACTATTCAGGGATTAAATAAAAATGCTTTTGCACAATACAGTTGCACCCCAGATGGCTAATGAATTAATAAGAGATTTTTTTTTTAGACTCTATTTGTGTGAAACACAATGAAGGTTATGAGTCGATAAGTCCTCTTTTGGATCCCAGTCCACCGTCCATTCTTTAAAAACAAAAAGTAAAACAGTTTGATAAAGTCAACAAGGGTAGCAGCATCTTTTGAAAGTTATCTGGGGCAGAGGGATTTCTTTGACTTATAACCTTAGCATTTGTCAATGCAGCGTGGGCTGAGGCTTAATAAACCCATGAATGCAGTTTTCTGTTTGCATTTGGCACAAATACTCGGCGGTGCACATTTTAGTCTGCCAGGAAGAAATCAAATACACTAAAGCTTGATCACTGTTTGCCTATTTGTTTTATATTTCTTTTCTTGTGTCTTTGAATGCACACATATGAGCATGTAGCTGAGCCTCTGCGGTTTGCACAAACCTGTTTTTTGTAGCATACCACAGAAACAGTGTTATTATGTATCTTCGCTGGAGCATGTTTTAGCCTCAAGGATGTTTTTCAGCGGTGCATCTGCACAACACATTTGCTTTAAAAATAATTTTGGCATACTAAAAAGGGTTCTGCGATTGAAAGAGAAGAGAAATAAGGATGAAGAATAAGATGATACACAGAAAAAAGAAGGAGCGGGAATGGGGAAAATGAGGTGGAATGGCTGCACATTTTCAATCTCCAAGAGGGGGAAAAAACATGTCCTAAATAATGAAAAAAAAAAAAAGTCTGCAAAGTTATGCACGTTAAAATGAGCGGCATAACTGGATGAAAACACAGACAGCTGAGATAATCATTTCCCAGTTAGCATGCAGAATGGAACGAGTGGGGTAAAAGCAGCATTACTGACACTGGAGAGAAAAGAGAGAATCAAAATAAGAGAGGAAAAGAAAAGGAAGGGAGGAGAGCTGCTGGGCGACCTGCTGACCTCGCAGTTTTGGGAGCTCTGTGTTCAAAGTGACTGACAGGGCATGTTTTTATAGCAATAGTAGGAATTTTTCATTGAATGGTGACACATCAATTTGCAGAAGCTGAAAGGAAACAGGATAACAAACATTTAAACGTCAGCACTCAAGAGTGGCTCAAACTTGTGGATGTAAATACGGCTTTCAGACATACGGTCCATGAGCCAGAACCCCTGATGTGGCGATGTCACAATTATTACATGGATGTGGAAATATCTGGAAGCTTAGAAGTATTTCTTGATCTCAACAAGTTGTCTAAACTGTAAGGAAGTAAAAAAAATAATTAAAAAAATCTGTATTTCCAAAATACTTAGAGATACTTAGAAATACTGTAATCTATAACTTATAGGCTGTTCTTCATGTTTTTGTAAAGAATGTTTTAATAAATGTTGTTTTACTTGTTTAGACTAAAAGAAAGGGCAGAGGTGGACATGTTTGCTTATTATTACTAATATTAATAATAATATTAATATTGTTAGTTTAATATGCATGGGTTTTGCTGTTGGGGCCCACTTTACATCAGATGTTGGTATATAAAGTACTGTTACCAAAATGAGTCGTACAAGCCTAGTGTCACTACAAAGCTATAGCTATTGGAATAGAAGAGCTATAAATATGTTATAAAGATGACCAGTTTTGAAATAACATATCCAGTAGGAAGCAAATATCCAAATTAGCACAAAAAACAGGTGTTTGCAAATATAAAAGTGCCAGAATTCAAAGTATTAGTATATGTGCCAAATCCACTTTTAATTTTTGAACAAAGTTGCCATGAAATGTTCAAACCTCAGAGAGAAAGAAGGAAATAAAAAAGGACTGAAAGGATGACCGAAAGATATCAAAGGGAGAAATTAAGGGACATACTGTAGCAGACATGGGAGGAAAGGAACACAGACACCCACATGAGCAAACATAAACAGACTAAAATTATTATCTGTAAACAGTCACATTGCTTGTTAAAGCGAACTGTTGTTATTGTCAAAGGCAAAAAAGGAACAGAGAGGCACTTAAACATACAGCAATGCCAGTCTCGCCATCTGTGTGAAGCCACCCAGACTGTGTGTGTGTGTGTGTGTGTGTTTGTGCGTGTGTGTGTGGGCTCACTGCCTGCTGACAGCTTGTTCTTTCAGCTGGTGCTAAACTCCCACAACTTTTCTTTCCCTCCCTTTCCTTTCCCTTCGCAACATACCGTACCGCAGCACAGTGGCCTCTTTGGTAACTATAAACCTTCCAAGCCGTCTTTTCTGCATTCACAACATCAACAGGAACTCTGACGTTATGTAACGGGGCTACATGGTGGTGCAGTGGTTAGCAATGTCACCTCATTCCAAGAATGATCCTGGGTTGGGACCAACCCAGTGGGCTGGGGCTGGCCTTACTGGGCCTTACTGTGCAGGGGTTTGCGACTTCACCCTGTGGATGTGTGGGTTACATCCAGGTGCACTGGTTTCACCCCACAGCCCAAAGAACTTAGAGACACATGCAGATGTCAGTGGCTGAAAAACCAGCACTACATGTTGGCCCGAATCCACATGAATTCACTGATGTGATTAGACCCCACAATTTTAAAACATTTTTTAAACATCATTTTTGCAAGTAATATGAGGGAAAAGGGGCTTCATTAGTGTGACGTTAAACATTCCAATGTGTTGCCTTTTGCTTAGTTTTCTTAGCATTTTGCATAAAAGTGTTATTTTGTGTGAGACAACATATTGGGCTTAGTCCTGGAGGGATGGTGTTGCCTTACAGCTAAATTTAGGTCTGGATATTTATGGAAGGTGACACAATTTTCCATATTTTGTATCTGTACACCAGAAAAATAGATTTGGAATAATGCAGCCAGGAGCCAAAGAGGGCTGAATTACAACATTTGTATGGTATCGTATAAATCTACTGCGAGTAACAGTGCGTACACGACCTCTTCATATAATATATCATAAAGCTGCGCTCTTGTTCTTGACCCCTACCGCACCCCACCATACCATGCCGTGACATACCATACCAGACCACAACGTTCCTTTCAATGATAAAGCAGTCAGTACTAACTATTGTATTCTGCTTGTAAGAGTTTAATTACCTCAGTGTTTGGATGTCCTAATGAGTAGAGAAGTTCAAACTTCAAACTCCGCTCGCCCTCCCCTCTCCATGGCTCTCTCTCTCTATCTCATCATTATTCTCTCCATCCCACTGACCCATCTGTCTCCTCTCCCAGACGCTCCCACCACTCCCCCTCTTTTTCTCTCCCCTCTCCCTCTGTCTCTTTCTCTGCCTCCCCTCCTCCCTCACACTGACCCCTTTTGTTCACAGCTATTGGGTTTTGGTGGCGAGGGAGGGCAGAAGAAAGGGTCTGGTCAGCTGTTTCCTCGATGTGTGCGCCTGTGTGTGTCTGGACAGTGTGGGAATGTGTGTGAGAAAAAGTTGCAGACAAAGCTTACTCCAGGCTCAGAGTGTGTGTGACGCCCGGTGAGGACACACATCTTGCTGGAGCATCCACAGGATATGTAGCTTGGAAAGTTTTGGTTTACTTCCTTTTATTTTTGTTGTTTTGGTTTAACGTTGGTTTCTTACTTTTCTCTCAGTAGCAGATCTTCAGGATCTGTCCTCTGGAAATCAAACTTTTTTTTTTTTTTTGTGAGTCTAGTTGA
>VUQR01013708.1:0-11815 GCA_015108515.1 Hemichromis elongatus | reverse complement strand
TCTCTGATGGCAGAATGCAATGAATGAGAAATTTTTCATGGCTCTCACCAAGTTTTTATATTAAAAGTTAGAAATATTATTATGAAACGACTGCCTAAGAAGTGTTAAATATTCCTTTTTTTTTTTTTTTTTTCTTTGTTGTATTGGCCCTGGAGGTTGTTGCTTTATCCAAACCAACTCACTCCCTCGCCATACTTTGCCTCCTACTTCTTACTCAGTATACTTGTTGCTCCAAATATTATGATCTTAGAATATTGTGTTTTGAAATTACTTCCGCATTCTTGTCAAAGATTGATTTAATTCTCAAAATGATTTCCACTGAACATCTGCTGTAAACCCCTTTAGCAGAAGTAGAAATTGCAACCTCATTGTTGTTTTTTCCATCCTTGTGGCAGGCTTAACATCTCCCCCTGAACCGCAGAGCGACACACAGACCCTGTGTGACAGTAGCCAGGTCACTTGTTAGTGTCATCCTGTGTCTGATCTCAGTGACATGTTGGGACTTGTCATATTGCTGCAGTGAGTTATTTATAGGCACGTGCTTAGTTGTGCAGTCCTACATGATGTACAGCTCAACTGACACAATTACATAAACCATCTCCGGGACTGTGTATGTGTGCGTGTGCTTTGATACTGAACTTGCATTGCAACCACTGTAAATGACAACTAAATAACAGTTATACATTTAAATATGAATGTTTGTCCCCAAAAACTCTACATGTGAAATTAATTAAAAGAAAAATGTGAATGAATTAAGTCACTCATAAACATTACAACAATTAATGTTTCTGCATGTGTGTGCCACGAGAGAGAAGTGTTACTTCAGCTAGATGCTGTGCAAACATTTTTTTTTTATTGTATTTAACTGTTGCATTTGTTTCAGTTAAAAATATTATTTATGTATTCATGCTTATATACCAATTCTTCCTATGGGCTTTCAGAATAAGTTTTTTTTTTTAAATCACTCAGGCTTGAAGAACGAGTGTATGATGAATTACTACTACTGTGGAAAAATAACAAACAGTTGAAAGTACTAAAAATATTTAAGGATATCTGTTCCTTACTTTAAACCACCAAGTCCCGCCTCCTCTCTGTTGTTGGGACAAACTGCCCAGACATACAAAGTTATCTGACTAAAGGACTGGCCATCTAACTGGTCTCACTGGAATGTGATAATGAATGCAAATAGAGCAGAGGGTTGGGTATACCCCACTCACCACAGATTTATTCTACCACTGCTTCACATTTTGTCCTAAATGATGTGGAAACTGGTGCCAGAGGGCTAGCATTCATTAGTTACACTGTTCTTTGTTCTTATCTGGAAGAAATGGTAAATGTGAATCCACAATGGCAAATTTTTTGAAAAATTGTTAGCATTTTTCTTCCAGATTTATGCTGGCCACGCAGACAGGAACGCCAAATACATGCTCCCTGAGAACATTTTGCATACAGGTCTGTATCCTTGCCTCCCATCTTTAAAAAAATTCTATTGCCACCAGCTTTTTCTGTAATTGCAAGGTGGCTCGGATTGCAAACATTGTTTCGCCATTCTATCCATTATTAATTAGGCCCAGCCTGTTTAAGTTTTTCATATCTTCAGACTTAATGGACCATCTGGGAGATGCTGCCCTCTTGTGTTTAGAAAGAGTCTACACTGTTCCTTCTTATATTCTTAAACCATAGTGGATTGCTCTTATTAGGATTTATCTAGGATTATGACTTGGGTCCTACATTTACAAAAAGACAAATAGATGCTACTGACTGCATTACTGGAAATATATGGTTCAAACATAATAAAGCATAACATTTAGAATTCATTTTACTTAACTGTATGAAATTGAGTCATACTCACCCATGGCCCTGTTTTCAAGCACCCATCTTTATACTGGATTACCCCTTTAATATGAATGTACTGTGAGGCCCTTAAATGGTCTATTTTCTGATTAGTTCTTCGTTTAATACTAGAGGGGGAAAATGGGAAAACCTTTCTAGATTCAGGCCAGAAAGAAGAAAGGAAGAAAAACGTTTTGGCTCCAAAAAATAATTCAGTGCCTAAAACATTTCTACAAAATCATGATTTAGAATCCAAAGAATCTTCTCTAACTAGGGGCTGCCTATAATTGCCTATGATTAAGTACATTGGATACTTACTTGAGTTAATGTTTTTTATTTTCTTGGTTAGAAAACTATGCACCTAATTATAATAAAAATATCTTTCTAATAACTCAGTAAAAGTATATTACACACAATAAAAGTCTCAGGTTTGCCAATTAATACACATGTATGGATAAGAAAACACTGTGTTTAATGTCTCTGTTTTAATTAAAGAGATCTGCTGCTAACACAATAGCAGTCAAGACAATAAAAGGGGAAAAAACGGTTTCAAATTAGTTTATCTGTGGATACCTTCTTACCTTCTTGTATGAATCTTTTCTACAAATTTCCTCCACATGGTGGCAGTATTACACAGTCTATAGGTTTGCCCTTAGGCTTGGCGTGAGAAAACCCTTTCATCACTGCAGCATAATGAAGGCCAGTTAAATTAATAGCTGATGTAGAAGCCTCTTTCTTTGTTCCTTTATACTTGTGATATTGAAACACGTCCCACACTAGGACCTCCGTAAACATGCACATCTGCTCATTTTTTGCAGATGTGCTGGGATTCTTATGTGTGAGTACTCATGCAGAGTGACCCATTACTGTGGAACTTTGCATTTGTTAATAACATATGTAGGGTTTTTTTTCCCCATGTTTGTGTAAGGGTACAAGACAAACCTTTTGTCTTTATAGGAAGCTGGGGGTGTACAGTGAAATTAACGGTGTGTATAATGCATTTTTTGGGAGGCAGCCTCTCAGGAAGTAAAAGCTTTTAAATCAGTTTTAGGTCCAAAGTGAGTACTTTAAAAAATATATTAGAGTGCATGCACCTGAATTTAATTTAAATATAGCAAGTGAAAAAAGTGACCCACTCCACATGCAGGTGTTAAACAAAGGCTCTTTTTGCCTGTGTGCAGGTGTGTTATTAATTGGCTGCAGGGCCTCTGTCTATAGTCTGTCCACTGTGCTAACAGAAACCTTGTGGGGCAATGTTTTGCGTTTGGTGGGACTATCTCGGTTCCTCATTAAGTGCTTCAATTTATAACACCTTTTTTTCTTACGGAGCAGGTTTAATGTGAGCTCTTAAGTGAACACAGCAGTTTACTGTGCAAGCGTCAGGATGCATTACAGTTGGGGCTTGGTGGTTTTTGATTGACAGTGTGTGTGTTTTTATATGTGTAGGAGGTTTTTCACATTTACTTAATTATTTCTGCACCCACGGGAGATCCCAGGCCTCATCAGTCATGTCCTCCATCCTGTTTTGTAAGCGTCTGCTCATATATGGGCATCTTCCTTCCTTCTCCTTGGTTGCACTATGTCTATTTCCTGAACAACAACCCCCACCCCTCCCTTCAAATCTCCCTCTCACCCCACGATCGCTTACTGTACACGCAAACATGCACACACACACTCCTACTCATGCCGGTTAGCAATGGGCTGAGGCAGGAGTGGCCAGCCCCTCTGCAGGAAGTAGTTTGCTCACCAGTTCTCATGCCGGGCAGCACTTATTTTGTACTTCGCTTTGAGAAGTTTTTTTTTCCCTCTCATGTTACACATGCAATGCCTCAGGTTGTAACTCGGAAAACATATTTGAAGCGTGTGGTAACTAAATGCATTTGATACTATTTTTCTTTTTTTTTTTCATCTGGACTTTCCTTTGCATTGGTCCTGTGTTCCCAGAGACTGCAGTGTAGACAGCATTTCCTGTAAAAATAAATCATATCCTAACAGAGATTTAAGTTCTGGAGTTATTTATGTACCTCTAACATGGACTGGCATTCAATGGGTGGCCTTTGATTGCCCTGAAGGCTTGCAGATGCCACTTAAGATTAGCTCTCCTATCTGCACAGCTATAATGTAGACACATGTTGGCTTTGAAGTAGGACAAACATCAAGTTTTCAAGTTAGAGAAAAAAAAAAGTCTCAGAAGTGTGCAGCTGGGGCTCCTTCAGTCACTGATTCTACTTGTTTCTTGTTTACCTGTAAAATCCCTTTCAGTGGGAACCATATGCATTAGACTAATACTATAAATCTATCACGTAGTTTATTGTTAGCACAAGAAGCTTTCCCATGGCATGCTTTGTGGGAATAAAACAGAACGTCCAGTCTACCCATCATTATGCAGACATAAAGCCACAAATGAATTATTGCTACTGTTTCAGATGTGTAATTACATTGCCGCCCTCTTGTTGCTCCCGATGACATATCAGCTTAGTCAACAACTAGGTCACTGCAGATCCAGTTTCCATCAATAGAATTTTCATACATCTGCCAACTTCTCTGTCTGTGAAGGTAATTACAAATATTACTTGTATGCATTGCTTATAATCTCTAGGGATGGCAAAGTATTTTGTAGATTTATAGTTAGATAAAATATGAACTGGCTAACATGAAGTTTTGCACACACATGCATGGTTCAAGAACTGAATACACTCTCCAGTCTGCAACAGATAATTGTTTTCCAAAGATGAACTGAAAGATGATCCACAGCCTCTTGCTCATACAAAAATAATTGTAAATAAGGGTTAACATGGTAAACATGATCTGTTTCAACATTAGAACAATAGCATTGGGTAAGTTAGCAAGATTTTTGTAATTACCCCACTTGCAGACTGTGTACATCCTCACAGAGGTACTTACACGGCAATAGACAGTTAAGCTGTGTCCACACAGGAAGTGTTCAGTTGTCCCTGTACTGCATATCTGATGATGTAGTAATGGGCTTCATTAATCAATGCATGCAGCTGTCTACACAGGCTCCATGCATTGCTTTGCTCCATTTCTATGCCTTGAGTTGCAAATAAATGCAACTCAAGGCATATTTTTATCCTGCAAACTTATGTTCCTGTTTTTTTTTTTTTTGAGCATGCAACTATAGTACCTGTCTACTTCAGCTATAGTTCACACAAAACATGGGTGCCTTCCCTTGTAGAGACAGAGCAGCTGAGCAGCTGCTTGTTTTCATATGCATCTGTCATTGTACATGATATTGTATAGAAGGTATTAGAACGTGCTTCTGCATAGCAACAAATGTGTCCTGTTTAAAAAAAACAAAGCAACAAAAAACAACCCTCTAATTATGGCTTCAGGGCCCTGACAATAAACAGTGCACACAGGCTGCTTTATCTGTTCGTGTGCTGTGGCGTCCACTTTGAGACGCTCCTGTGCCACACGTCTGCCAGACGAGAATTCCAGCCACCCTGATCTTTGCTGCGGAAGCCGTTCAGGGAGTGTTGGCGTCCAGTTAACAAACATAAGGGTTTGGCAGTTAAGAGAGGGAGGCCAAGCAGCCGTCAGGATGTCATCCTGCCCAGAAACTTTGCCCAGCCGCCGGTTACATGCCTGGGATTCCTTTGTACAAGCTGCTCTTTCCTGCTTTGATTTTTTCCCCTAAAACATTTTCCTCTACCAGACAGTGGCACAGTGAAATATTTTCCAGTTCAGAAATAAGTTGCTTTTAATTACATTGCCTTACAAGTATACACTTGGTGGTCTGTGCTGCTGTAGAAATGTGCCTTTGATTGACATTCATTAGAGATGAAACGGGGTGGTATGCAGCTCAGCACTGCAGCCACGTTCCATTGCAGTTGCACTGTTCTCAAAACAAACCGCTCCAACTGGTGCGCACATACTTTCCCTGTGAGATCCTGGTCGGTGCTTCGAATGAATACAGCATTGCTCCAAAATGCACGACTGAAAAAGGCTCAGCCACTATCTAAACTCTCTGCACTGGACTGGGTTTGACTATAACATCATGTAGATCATGTAGACAGACTGAGGTAATGCGTTGGGAAGATAAATTGCTTATTTTGGATAATAAGCAGGTTTCAATTGCATTAAGTATTTCTACACTTTTGAAATCACAGACCTGGCTAGGTCTTTGTAACCTGCAAAGACAGCATAAATGCTCTTACTAATGTAAACTAATGCTCAAGAGATTATATATTCAAAAGCTCTCTGTTTAGTTTTCATTGTAAAAATTGTTCTGCTGTCCCTCTCAGCAGAGACGCAGCTGTGAATCACTTCTCTACAGCGACACAGCAGGTCAGAACACGTGGCAGACAAACTGACATTGAAGTTTTGAAGTTGCTGAAAATGCTGAGAGTGAAATGCAAGTCAGTAATGAAATTATTCAAATTTGGTGTTGAAAAGTTGCTTTAACCTTACTAAATGTATAAAGAGTAAATAAAAAAATGATGAAATGATAAAGTAATTAATTTTTTATATGCAAAAGGTCAACTTCACTTTATATAATTCTACAAAAATAATTTTCTGTCTGTTGTGCATTGTTTAGGAACTAGAGGGGAAAATGTGAACTGCACCTTGACTGGTTGGTGGAGGCAGTAAATCTTGTTTATTTGGTATTTTAACTGTCATGACTGGAAACGAGCAGTATCACTGATCTTTTGCTGAGCATGCTTCAGACATGAGCCAAACATGATATGCATGACTAAAAAAACAAAACCTACACTACAGCGTTAAACCTTATTAAAGCTGCAGTTCATAGAAATCTGAAAAAGTCTTATAATCTCTCCCTTCAATGCCTCATCTTTGGAAAGACCGGGTACAGACTTCATTGTTTCTGTTTCGTAAATGAAGGCAGGAGGAGGTGCAGAATTATTTTAATATCTTACAGAACAGGAATGACAATATTCCTGATGGTTATTATGAGATTACTGCACAATGACACCATGCTTAATGGTAAAGCGAGTTAATGTGAAAGTGAGAATTTGCCTTGTAGACTCTGAAGGCCTCTCTGCCCTTTGCTCAGTCAAAGGTATGCTTCCTAACTATTAAATACCTGCTTTTATTTTCATTGTAGCTCTAACTATCTTTAAATGTAGCTGGTGTCTATAACAAAACAAATATTTTCTTTTGTAATTTGATAGAAAACAGAAACAGAGCTAAAAGGTAACTGACATACAAAAAGGTTTATGATCATTATTTTTAATTTCTTTTTCAGGAAATCTGCAGGACAAGTGTAATCCTTTAAGTGCGCTTTATAATTGCGCCTGTAAAATACACTCTAAAAATATAAAAACATTTATAACAGAAAGCGCGAAAGTTTAAGGTAACACATTATAAATGGGCAAGTTAAAGTCTCAGCTAAATAAACTAATTTTTTAAATTATTTTTGTTATTATTCTTTAGGTTCACTCAAAACGTCCACTAAGCTTGCAGTTGCATTCAGACCAGTTAAACTCACATTTCCTTGAAAACTAAATCCACAGTAATGTGCCGTATAAGTTTTTGTCATCTTGAAACTTTCCCAAATGCACTTTGCCTCCTTGTGCAGAGATAGGCAAGGTGGATGTTTCGAATTCTTTCTCAGTTAATAATACCTGTTTCATTGCTCTCAGCTCAGTGTATGCAAACTCTCTGGTAATAACGTCTTAGGCCAAAGGGCAGATTAGTAATGGGTTAGGACTGCAGGTTTACAATCAGGTGTCATGGGACAAAAGCTGCAAGCACTTGTGCAGTGGCCCTATTAGGACACTTTGGGCACGGTGTCCACCCTAGCTGCTCTTACGTCTGCAGCCTTGTCTTCTGCCTCTCCCACGGCTGTTCATTGTGTGCAGTTTAGTGCTCACTCAGCTCTGGGGTGCTCCAGAGTTCACCGAAGGGAGAAGAAGAGGGAGGCGGGAGAGTGATTCTTGTTAGTGTGAGGTCAGAGGGCTGTGTTTTTCTTTCCCATCCCTAGCCTCTTTTTATGCCTCTCTGTCTTTTGTTCGTCATGATAAGCAGTCAGGTGGCAGCAGAAGTAGTCTCCTTGTCAGCCACTATCACCTAACACCACCATCTTCTCTCACGAGTGAGCATGTTTGATCACACCATGTGATTATATCAACTTCTCTACAAAAACCACAGGAAGCTCTCATTTAACTAAAAACCAGACTCTCATTTTATTTTTGCAGACATTCTTATATTTGCAGGTGGTAATCTGCCATGCAACATGGTATGCCATACCAGAATTAATTTTTTGGCTGCCTCAAAATCTAATATGCATCAAACGTCAAGTAAAGTATTTGGTTTAGATTTCAAAAACATCCATAAAAGATACAAGTTGCTATACCTATTTTTTTAATATTATATATTACTGTATTTTGTTAATAAATTTAATTTGTTGATGATTTTTTGTTTTTAAATGGCTCATTAAATATCCCACATTTGCATAGTTAAACTAAAATGTTTCATTACTTTGTGTTAACATTGCTCCCATCACTCAAATGTGACCTGTGAGTACATCACCTTTTGTTCCACGGGTCATTTTTTAAAGAAGAGCATTTACCCTGCATAGATTCAAATACACAAACTATACATTACATTCTATATGTAGTTCATGTTTCTGACTTCCGACTTTCATCATAGACATTACATATATTTCTAGCAAAGGGAAGTGCTGCTTCTCGGATGCTTATGAAACATTCTGTGTTACATCTTGTGCAACCTCATTCTTTGACAAATTGCTACCTTAAGAGCACATAGTTACTGATGGTTTCTCATTGAGATCCTCCTGATCCGGTTCATAATGCCCACTTCAAAACACTTAGGTCATGATTGAAGTCTAGAACAAGCTAACCAATAGATGATGCCACAGTGGCTCATGTACAGTTCTTGCTTTAAAAATTCACACAGTACTTGAAGTATGCTGAAAGAATATATTTAAATGTTGTTTAACATTTACTGACAATCTGGATAAATACTTCAGACCCATAGAATTAGCTTGAATTAGTGTTATGTAGGAGGTGTGATAGTAGAGGCATTAAAAGAAGCAGGGTGGCACTGAGCCTGCTCATGCATAGTGCCCAGACTTTAGTGCTATACCACTGATAACACCAAAACATAGACTGCAAAGTCTATGGGCTGAAATCAACCACATTTAGAGTCCTTGACTAATTTAGTTGTAGATCAGTTATCATCCTTACATTTTAAATTGCAGGACGGGGTTCTTGCACAAAGGTAAACTGGGTCTCATTTAAAATCTCCTGCCATTCAGTAGTTCACCAAACTTCAAAGTCCTTTTTGACCTTTGAATCAATTGCAAGCAGAGTAGCTGATCAAGTGAATGAATGTGTTTGCTGATGTCAGTTACAGAATAATCATCTTTTCATATTCTAAAGTGAAAGTGACTAAAATTATATTTGAAACCATCAAATTATTAAACAAGTATCTTATAAGGACTTAATAGTATCTTCTTTTTGCAAATAAACTTTCCCTTTTTAATCCTGGGTAATTGGAGCTTTGCATTGCAGTGGAAAAGAGAGTAATATCTGAAAACATAGACACAAAAATCAGCAGTAAAAGTAATGGACTGCGGTGAAGCCATTTGAGATACTCGCATGTAGCTGCTTTGTCTTTGCAGGAATCTTTTGCTCCCTGGAGGTGCTCCACAATATAAATGAAAAACATATATATGTTGGGTGTTCCATTAACTTTTCTAGATTAGATTTTACCACCATTAGACTCAGAATTAGACTCAGAATGCCCTATTTTCCCATACTTTCTTACCCTTTTAATTGTACGTTTTCTTTCCAGAAAGTGTGCACTGAGCATTGACAAAATCTATGCTAATTAGTTGCCACAAAATGTGGTTTATTTTGCATTTTTGACTGTTTGAATGAACCGTGAAGTGCTGCCTTTTAGTAAATGTACTCAAAAGTTGATTTAATAATAGAATTTATATAAAATGTTTAAACCTGCCACCCAGTAGTAAAGGTAAAGTGAGTTAGCCTTCCTCTTTAAAAGAATCAGTGAAGAACGAACATAAAAAAACAACCTTAGCATGCATGTAAGCTGATAAGTGTATGTGTGATGGTTGAGTATGGGGAAGTGGGGAAAAGGTGAGAGCGCTGTGTGTTGGTAACCTTGGAGGAATGGCATGGAAGTGTCAGCTGAATGTGTAATGGTTATACAGGGGAGGATGACCTGCTGACGTTTATCCTTGAGCAGCAGAGCATGTAAAAAAATAACAAGTTATAGATTACTTGGATTGACATGTTTTTCAACTGTTCATTCACACCACTATCTGCATTCAGTTTTGCTGTTTTTGAAGCTAAATGTGAAGCGTCTTGTGATAGGATGCTGCAGTTTCATGTGGAATGAGAGGAATTCTCTTCTCCCTGTTTATTTTCCCACAAAGTTGGGAGTAAAACGGGTTGGTCCTCTTGCAGAGAAAGAACCCTTTGGAGCTAAATGCGCCCATTTCTATTCATGAATAACAGGGTGGTGCAGTTGGTTAGAAGTGTAAATGCTTGATTATTTAAACAATGAGAGCTGTGACTTGTACGTCGGGTGCCATGTGAGAGCTAAAGGTGGTGCGAGACTGAGGGGTTGTGGGTTTACTGAATTCCTATCTGGTGAGCGGTGCATTGGTTTCTGTCTAGACAAAGCTCAGTTGTCGGGGAGACCCGTGCAGATCCAGGACTGCCCCAGGCTCCAGGAAGTTTTGGTGGGAGCGAGTGGGCTGTTATTTTTTTCTTCCATCCTGCTCACTTTTCTTTCCTTTGGGGATTTCAGCAAATGCAGCCTATTGCTGAGTTTTCTTTTTTCTTTTTTGGTGGTGGTGGTGGGAGTTTTTCTCCCATGATCGGGTGGAGACAGCTTGGTGCATAAAAATCCCACTGCTTTCATGTTTCACACTCACCAGAAAATAACATCCTGAATACTCACATTTACAAATGCATACATACTCAGCAACTTTGTGAAGTGCTCATCACAGTTAGAACTTTTTACAACAAAAACGGGTCTTTAGCTTTCTGATTATTGACATCCTTTGTGTGGCTCAATTGTCTCAGAGTCTCTGTTTGTAGCAAGATAAGTCAAAGACAGGGAACATGACTGTCAGTGGGCAGACAGAACTAACTAAGGGTTCATTAACTCTTACACTCAGCCATGCCTTGAGGGCTCTTTCCTGGAGCCAAGACCGATTCTTGTCTGGAGGATTTAGTGTTGACAGCAGACTTATTACCCATTTCCAAAATCTAAGTGACGATAATAAAGTCTGGATAAACACAGAAATATCCCTGCAGACGCCCTGTCCCCTTCAGTCTGGATGTCTGGCTTGTCTGGAATAGCGCGCTAGTAATGTGGTGTCAGGGAGGGTTGGGTTTATTTTAAATGTTAAACTTTTCACTACTGGCAAACAAACACACTGAATACATTATTTTGCACTACTTGAGATCAGTTGATAGTTGCCTTGTAACTTCAAAATGAGCAAATCAGTGAGAAAAAATGTTCAGGGTGCACACTCTATAACATGTCTTTGTGATGACTCAGAATTTCTCACTAATTTTGAAGTGGAAACTCATGTATGCTATTTCAGGAACATTCATCGTTTCAGGCGCTAGTAACAAGACCCAAATGATCATTTAGATCCCATGTCTCAAGCTCAAGGCCGACGGGCCAAATGTGGCCCACCACGTAATTTCATGTGGCCCTCGAGTGCATGTGCATGATTGTCTTTAAATAAGTTTACCGTATGCTGCTTAAAGGCACATTCAATTCAATTCAATTCAATTCAATTTTATTTATATAGCGCCAGATCACAACAACAGTCGCCTCAAGGCGCTTAGTACATACAGAGAAAACCCAACAATCATATGAGCAAACACTTTGGCGATGATGGGAAGGAAAACCTCCCTTTTAACAGGAAGAAACCTCCGGCAGAACCAGGCTCAGGGAGGGGCGGGGCCATCTGCTGCGACCGGTTGGGGTGAGA
>VUQR01013706.1:6717-26560 GCA_015108515.1 Hemichromis elongatus | reverse complement strand
GGTATCCAAACATACCATAAAAGTCCTGTCTGTGAGGTAGGAAGTGAACCATCTATGAACAGCACCAGAGAGGCCGATCTGTTTTAAACGGGTTAAAAGAATAGTGTGGTCTACTGTATCGAAGGCAGCGCTTAGATCCAGTAGAACCAACACTGTCACCCTCCACCCTTAGTGGGTGGGTGGGCTGAGTGTATGTGTGTGCGTGCATGGCTGGACTGGGTCTGGGACTTACTGAGCCTTGACCACTGTGGGAGGCTGCTGCCCATCCTTAGGATGAGGGTATTTGATGGTTGCAGGGTGCATGGCTGAATCTGCTGATCAGAATGGAACAGAGAGAGGGGGCATGAAACAGTAAAACAGGATTTTCTATGGAAGGTGTTTGCAAGTAAAAAACAAACAAAAAAACCAACAACAAAACACACCCCCTTTCCTACTGGTGGGAAAATGCACCACTCCAACCATTCAGAAAATTATATGGCGTATTGGTAAAGTTAGTGTGTTGTTTAGTTGTTTGTGTTGTTTTATGTGACAAATCTATGAGGCGACTACTGAATGTTACAGATGCTGGCCGCAAAAGCCGCCAAAGTCAGACTGCAATGTAAATGCTTTCTTCAGGTGAACAACAGGAGGAGCAATACACCTCCTGCTGTCAGGCCTGCAGGTGTCAGAACTGTGATGTGATTCTTTGTCGTGTGGTGGATGGAAACTATTTCTTGGAGTGGCACAAATTACTGTTAAACATGTTTCTGGCTTTTACAGTAAGAAATCAAAACTTTTTCCTGCTTAGATTTTTTTTTTGTGAGTTCAGGCCAATTGTGTTAATACAGAACAAAGTAGTAGTTTATATTATATATTGTAAGGTAAAGCCCAACAATCAAACATCCCTCTTTGAGCAAGCAACAACATGATGAGAAATTTTCCCTAGTAGGCAGAACTAGGCTCAGGAAGGGGCAGCCATCTGCTGTGACCAGCTGAGTGGGAGGGGAGGAAGACGGGGCAAAACACTCTGCTGAAGGAACAACTGGTGTAGATGTGGAAGATAAAGGTTGCATAACCTCCAAAGAGTGGTTTCAGCAGATTCTGGGCACATTAGCAGTCTCTGTCCAGAAGAGTGCTGTCTTAAGAGTATCTAAGATAATATGCAGACCCCTCCCAAGTGTGAGAAACCCATACATACACACTAAAGTGATGAAAGTGATCACGCTTCCATGGTATGTAAAATATTTGGAGTAAAAACGAGGTAAACATTTTGTTTTACAGCAAACATGAAAGCTCAGCATGAAAGTTAAAGAATGTCATGAGTCTCAAAAAGATACGTTACTAGACCCATTTGGTGATAGAAGCTTGCAATTCAATTCAAATGTATTTATATTGTGCCAAATTAAAATAGTAGTCCCCTCGAGGCACTTTATAGTGTAAAGTAGAAACCCTGCAATAATAGAGTTAAAACCCAAACAACCAGATGGTCCACCTTTGAGCAAGCAGTTGGCGACGGTTGGAAGTAAAAACGTGCTTTTAACTGGAAGAAAACTTCCAACAGAGCCAGGCTCGGGCAAAAGAAAGGCAGAGATTAATAGTAACCAATTATTATATAAAGACTGGTGTGTAAGCACATTGTAAGTGAAAAGAGGTGAGCGACGAAGAAACGCAAACCTAATTCTTTGGCCAGGCCTATTGGGGAGTAACTAAGGGATGGTGCAGGCTCAACTATAGGTTCATAGTAGCCAGAGCCTCTAAACTTTGACATCATCCTTGTGGCCTGTTTGCTTTTTTGCAGGTCTGAAAAAGTACTCTTACCACCACATTAAGTATCTCTGGTGGCTATTCTATCCTTTTAGGGCATTTAGACTGTGGCCTGACCTTAAGATCATATTGTAAACACAACAATGACTGGTACTTATCACTGCACATTTACTGGCAGGCTGCAAAGGGAAGCTGCAAGCTCCCGACAGAGACACTGATGTCAAGCGATTCAGCTGTTTTGCATTATTTTAAAAGGAAGACATCTTTCATTTCATAGGCATACTGTTTCACCAGACTGACAGGACTAAAACTGTGATGGCAATATTGTTTGAATTGCATTTCTGCAAATAAAATCAGGACGTCTAAATATGATCACATGTTCAAATTTCCTGCTCTGACTTGGCCTCAGGATGTCTATAGGCAAGAATTAAGCACATCCAAAGGAAATGAGTGCATCAGTGGTGATGTGCTCATCATGGAGAGTGGAGATTACTAAAGGAGCTGCTGCAGAGCATCGCAGTTGTAAGGCAGTTTTGTGTGATTAAGTTGTATGTTAACGAACCTGTAAGTGTTATTTCTTTTGGCAGGTTAACTGTCATGATGATAATTATAATTGTTTGTGCATGTTAACCTTATGCCTCAGTGCTTTGATACCATGTTGGTAGGATTATTTAACACTAAGTTAATAGCAATGGCCATAATCTCCTATGATGATTACATCCAGCAATATTAGGAATAAAGGACTTTTCTATTGTTTAGTTTAACTGTTGCTAGCTTGCCACATTCGTGCCTTACTATTAACAGCAGCAGCAGCAGGCTGGGCAGCCAGCTGGCTGCCCCATTCTCACCTAAACCACTTCTTCAGCCACCCTTAGCACCATCACCAGGTCAGCCTGCTGCTCAACCACCTATTCAACTGCCTATACAGCCAGGGGTCCCCAGACCTTCTGGTCCTGCATCTGCTTCTGCTAGAGGCTCATGTGAACAAATTCAGCACTCTGTGGCTGCCACACCACTATCTGCCTCAGCAGCTTGGGGTTCTGGAGGCCCGGTCAGCTGTCTGCCTCTGCTGGAGGTTCTGAGGGACCTTCAGCCGTCAGCGTCAACAGGTCTTTCACCATCAGCACCACCCCCTTTGGTTTCTACACCGTCGCCTGCAGCACCGGCCCCCTGAAGTGAACATGTTCTGTTTTGCTATTGCTCGTTGCTCCGAGCCTTCCATCCGGGACCCCCCACTACCTGCCCTCTGTTTACGGAAGTAACACCTACAAAGTTAGTAGGTGTTGTTGCAGCAATCTATCATTTTTTTGCACATTTGTAACTGACAGAATTTTAAAAAATAATTAGAGAAAGAACGACACTTAGAAAAAAGAGAGCCCGTGCTTTAACAATGTCCAGTTTCTGCTGCCATGTTTTTTCGTTTGTCTTCTTGGCATTGATAATTGGCATCTGTCTTGTGTCAGTGATGTAAAAGATGGATTTAATGCGACATGACCATTCAAACATCAGTCGCTTTCTAAATCATCAGATATGTATCGGATTCGGTATAACATACGTAAGTGACCTAGGTCGGAAAATATCGGATTTGTGCTGTTCCAACTGTCATACCATGATCGGATTTGGGTCACATAGGGTCAAAAAAGTCGGATTTGATGTGCTTTCGCCTGCAGTGTGAACGTAGCCTTAGTGTTTAGTATTAGCTTCTAGATTAGTTTAGTTTTTGCAAGTTTATTGTTTATGGAGTCTTTTCTGCTAACTGCAATAAAGCAGCCTCTTTGAGTTTACTCCTCTGTCTGAGTGTCCCGCATTTTGGGTCCTACATCCTGCGTGACACAGCCAATTTATGGCACAAATGTCTCTGTGGTCTGCTTTAACAGATGAATGTGCATCAGGGCTGAGAGATAAGCATGTGTCAGACGAAATCTGTACTTGGTTTTTATCAAATTGTGATGAGAATCCCCTCTCACAAGCTTTAATGCATAAAGGCAGTGTAAGAAACAGATTAACCACCTTGTTGATGTTAGAGTAACCACCTGGGTTACTTGTATTTACTATTTGGACTAAGAGAGGCTCCCAGGCGTTTTCCTGCCTGCTTTCATTGCATCCATTCTGTCACAGTAGTGTCTTTGTGAAGTTGTATATAAAAATTGAATTGAATTCAACTGCCTTCAGGCACAGGATGAGGGAAGTGTTTTCCTTAACTCATTCAAAAAAAACATAATTCGTGCAAGTTTTATTTGGATGAAACAAGAAAAAGGCCTTGGCCCAAACCAGCGCCAGTCCTCTTAGCAAAGTAAATGGTAAATGGACTAGTTCTTATATATACGAGCCAGCCTTTCTATCCTATCTGCGCACTCCCAGCACTTTATACAACTTTCATTCACCAATTCACACAAGCATTTTTTCTATCCTCTTTCTATTTAACATTCGCATGTATTCATACTCTGATGGATGCATCGGAGAGGAACCTGGGGTAAGCATCTTGCTCAAGGATATTTGGCACTCAGACTGGAGCAGATGGGGATCAAACCACTAAACCTCCAATTAGTAGGTGACCTGCTCTGAGTTACAGCCACCCCCTCTTATATCACAACATGGGAGAGCTTAGTGGCATCATTGGAGCATGATGAATGGCCAAAAACCAATGAGTCCTGTAAAATCCAGCAGAGCATCCCACCTCATATAACAAAGAATCCAGGGAAGTTGATACAGCATTGTGAAACATGTAAACTGGAGAGGCGGTGTGTGCTTCACAGTTTTAAGAAAGCCAGCCTGTTATTTCTCATATCCTTCCTGGTGAACTTGATGTAGCACCCTTGTTACTGCCTGTAGTACTGGCACTTGTATGTTCCAAGAACAGGCATACTTGGTCGGTGCTGACAGTGATTCTGTTGCTGAGGTTGGGATCATCCTGTAATCTGTCACTCTTTTCCTGTAACCACTACATGGATCATGTTTCAGGGGCTCGTGTATTTTTGTAACTAAGCAGTGATAGATTTTGATTTTAACTTTATAACTCTATTTGTGTTTTGTTGTATCTGATGCAGTGAACAATGATCTTGAAGTAGCCTGTATTTCTACAGTTCTGCTGGGTGTGCTAATGACATGGGCCCAGACAGAGATGAAGAAGGTTGTTGGAGACAATGCCACGCTGCCCTGCCACCATCAGTTCTGGGTTGGTGATCATCCCTCTCTGGACATTGAATGGCTGCTCCTCAAGCCAACCAACAGGCAGAGGGTGGTATGTGGTTCTCAATGCATGAGCTTGACTGCCTATTTTGGATAGACAACAACAAACCTACTGTTACCTGTTCTCTTCCATAGTCTCATTTTTTACTATTATTTTAACAAAATATTATTTTTATTAATATTATTTTAATATTTAAGTTACTTTAATTTTTTTTTATCTGCTGCATGGGTTTTCTAGGCATCATTAAAATTTTCACACAAAGCTTTGTGTAAGCTTTAAGCTTTGTATCCTAAGTTGGACTTCAAAAAGATAGGAATGTAGTTTTTCTGTTTTATATAGACAAACTATTTCATAGTTTATCTATTTAAAATTATTTTATTTATTTTATATAAATTATCAATTCAAAATATACAGTATTCAGTACTGTATATTTAAATGTATTACAAGTAGTATTTGAAAGTACTACAAAGTAGTGCACACCTTTTGTAGATGGAATACAGCATTTATCCATAGCTGTTGCAATTATTAGTATTTTAGATTGCCTTGTTAAATTCACAGATAGAAAATAAGGAGCATTTGAAAGATCTATACATAGCCAACAGCTCACTGTTCTATGATGCAAATGTTACAATCAAACACATTAAAATTGGATATTTTTGCAGAACCTTTCTCATCCGCAACAATATTTAAAAGGATTTCTTTCTTTCTACATGGTCTACCTATACACTGCATTTCATGAAAGTCAGTATGGTAGTTTTTGTAATCCTACTCCAGGCAATTAAAGAAGCAAAGAAATGACAACAATGTGTCCTTGACATTGGTAGCATGCAAAGGCTCAGAGAAGCACTGTTTTATCAGAATCCTGATTTTTGAAATGGTTATTTTTTCAAATAATCAAAAAAATAAAAATTCTTCAGCATGTATAGTTCGACTCTCTCTTTGACTGTATTTGCTAGTTGTTATAGATAAACTGGACATTGTTGTTCCTCTCTATGTGCATTACCTTGCTTGACATGTTTCAAAACCACTACAATTACTAGCCACCTATTTCACTTCCTTCCACCAGGTGATTACCTACTTTTCTGGAAGAGTTTTTGACCCCAATGAAGGAGAACGCGGTCGGGTAGCTTTTGCTGGAGAGTACTTAAAAGGTGACGCATCTCTGCTCATCAGTGACTTGTCACTGACAGACTCAGGAGAGTACAGCTGTAAAGTCAAGACTGGTCCACGGTACCACTGGAGTACCATCAGTCTCACAGTGCTAGGTAAGTAGAAGACAGCACTTATGGTTCACAGAAACTAAAGATATAAACGTAGAAGATAAATAAATGATAAAGTGTCATGAAATCCATAACCTATGAATAGAGCAGTCATTCTACAATATGGACAAAAGTATCGGGCAACCTAAACATCATGTGGAGATATTATCTGAATTTCAGGAGCGGGACCACACCTCCTTCACGCCCCATCCGGCCAGGCTACAAATACCTCCTTTCACCTTCACTCGCGTTCTCAGTTCCATGCCCCCCCCTTTTCTTTTCTTTCTTTCTTTTCTATCATCTCTTCCTCCCTTTCCTCTCTTCCTTTCCTCCATTTCACTTCTCGTTAGTTACGGGGATCTGCCAGGCCCGGGAGCCGTCGCCAGTCCCCTTCGAGGCCTTCCCCAAACCGCTGCATCAGTCTCACCTCCTCATCCTCCATCACTCATCGCTCTGAGGATGTGGTCCCAGATAGTGAAATATATATTGGAGCGGTTCAGCCATTCAAAGACCTGCCATGAAGCTCTTGGTGCATTTTTTTTTGTGCTGATATTAATGCCAGAGGTGATTTTATCCTCTAAATGTATATGTGTATGTGTGATATTAACTTGAGCACTTAGCGCTCCCTGCTATGTGAATTTACAGAACTACATCTTTGTTTATGATGTTCCTAAATGTAGGGACTTTACATTACAATTGAAAGTACCTTGAGGCAAATGATGTGACTTGGTGCTACATGAATAAAATTGAACTGAATTACTGTCTTCACAAACTGCATTTTAAATGTCCTGATACCCCTTAATAACCAAAATGTTCCTATTCAATACACCAGTGGCATGAATATATCTTAGCCAGTGTTAAATTATTTATTGGCTAATCATACAGTCTACTGGAGTGTGATTTCCTGAGGTCCTGGGCCTTCTGACCACAGGAAATCGCATGATAGGATGGGGCTGAGTTTCACAATGAGTTCACCCGAAACCTTGGCTGATTGTGACCTACACCCATTTTCACACCTTGGCTCGTGTACAAACTATTTTGATGAGTTGTCAGATTCAAGTTAGTAATGCATCAACACACAAATATAATCAGTATTAAATTCAATGCAGTTTTATTTATATAGCGCCAAATCACAACAACAGTCGACTCAAGGTGCTTTATATTGTACAGTAGATCCTACAATAATACATACAGCGAAAAACCCAACAAACATATAACTCCTATGTGCAAGCACTTTGGCGACAGTGGGAAGGAAAAACTCATGAATGAACTTCTGAGTCATGGATTTAGTCTTATTCAGCCCCTACACGAGCTTGTTGGCCAGTTGGTACACGTTGGTCCGAATAGATTTAATGCCCAGGAATTTTTACAGCTCTTTCAGTGTACGAGACATGAACGATGTGTCCTGGTCAGTCAGAATCTCTTTCAGGATGCCCACTTGGGAGATGATCTGAAACACACTCTTTGAAGAAATGGTGCACAGCAGCACTGCCTCCGGATATTGCATTGCACTCCAGTGAAATGGCCCAATGAGGTCCAAGCCAAAGCACTCAAGTGGTACCTCCAGTAATGTTAAAGGGTGCAAAGGCACTTTTGAAATGGCTGGCTGGTTAACCAAATTACACTCCAGGCAGGAGATGCACAAAGGGCGCACATCCGCTTGGATGCTTGGCCAATAAAATCGGGCCATTATTTGCTCCAGAATTTTGTCATATTACATGGAGTTATAATGAGCCACCTGGGCGATGGCAGCAGCTTCAACTTGTGGTCTCTGCAGGCAGCCCCGCAATGAACTTCCATGAGCCAAGCCTCCCCTTCAGAAGGCCTGATTTGCAGCCACTGCCTCACTGCGTCGCCGAGCTGCCTAGCGTAGGCAAAAGGCCGGTCCTCCGGTGCAAGGCCTGACCTGTGCATTACAGCCTGCTGGACATCTGCGAAGCTACTCATCGCCACCGCAGACAGGCTTTGAGCTACTGCCTGGGCTTCGCCGGACAGCAGCGGGAGCAGAATCAGTGCCCACTCCTCCTCCAGCCAACTGCACGCCACCACCAAGGACCGAAAGACCTCCAGCAAGGCGTGGGGATTGTGCCTCCTGTAGAGGGGCTGCAGTGGTGTTAGCAAGGAGCCAGCCCAAGCAACCAGACTTCCCAACAGCCCCATCCAGCACCACTGTGGAAATGACAGACCTGACACTAACAGTGTTTGCAGTGTTTTTATTTGCACTGGGCAACTTTTCAGCTGCCCGGCTTGTAGCCCCAGGTCCCCCCTTAGGTCTCAGCACATCTTTTATCATTGACGCATGACTAAATGATGGATCTCAGGTGTGTGTAAGCCTCCCCTGACACCACACCCTGAACCCGCTGTTCTAACCCCCCCTGCAGCTGAGCCACAAACCACACCCCACCACATGACTCAGTAGCATTTTGAGAATGTCTGCATATCTGACTGTCTGTTCACAGTGAAGCCATCTAAGCCACGGTGCTGGATGGAGGGCAAATTCTTGGAGGGAGGTGATGTTAAGATGAACTGCAAGTCTGCTGATGGCTCTGATCCTATCCATTACAAATGGGAAAAAGTACTGGATGAAGGCAAATATGTAGACAAGCTGACTCCACTGACCCTGATAGGTAAGTCTGTCAGATGTACCTAGGACTTTTTAAAACAAAAATTTAAAACATAAAACAAATCAAAAACAACAAAAAACAAACAATCAATAGCACTCAGAGCACAACTCTGTCTCAAGGGCAAAGGCTACAGTAAAACTTTGATATTTTATGAAATTTTTATTACAATATGATGACATCCGCATGTTATGGCATCATTGTGACCTGGTAGGGCATCATATTGGAAAAAATAAAAGCATGTTGTAGCGCTCTCCCCACCCACAATCTGTATGTGGTCAAATTTGACCTTGGGTACTGAAAATGAAGGCAAAGTTCAGGCAACCGCCGTACCCAACCTTGGTACTCATGTCCCCCAAGGTCAAGTATATTGTTCTGGAGTTTGAAGTGGATTTATAAAAAATCCCAGGTAATATAAAGTGTTTAAGGATTTTCAAATTTGTTGACCTTGAGCCGATTTTCAAAAACTGTGAATCAGCTCAAGCTGTTGGCAACTACCACCATACGCAATCTGAAAAATGATATCTTGAAAACCGTGGACACTAGATGCTGTGCATCCTAACATACAGACAAACAAACAGAACCGATTACATACTGGTTTTACTGCATAGTCATGTTTCAGCTCTTACAGACATTAGTACTTCTGACCAATTTAAGCTATTCTGTTCTCCTTTTATCTTTTGCAATTTATTTTCAGCTTGCATAAAGAATCTGTCAAAGTATTTACTTTTTAAAAACAGCAAAGATTTGTACAGTGGCTATGGCTATTTTTTTATGTTAACGCATCTTTAGGTACATTTATTTCAATAGAAATCAACTCTTTTTGAAACAACACCATGAAACAGTAGTGCACACCTTAGATGCTCTCTTGTCATTCTTGGTATATCAGATTTCAAAACCCCAGAGATTGTGGCATTGAGGAATTTGACCAAGGACAATACCGGACTCTACAAATGCACAGTCAGCAATGATGTTGGAGAAGAGAGCTGTACAGTGGAAGTCAAGATACACTGTAAGTCGAGTTTTTTTGAACACTGAATAAGTATGAAATTTGTAACTTTTGATTTGGAAAATAAAATGCTTTTTCCCTCTTCATGTCATTGTAGAGCTCATCTGGAAAATATTTTCATACACACTGCCTGCAGTCCTATAGTGAAACTGTAGGTGAAACCTGGATGAAAGTGACATTTTTAAAAATGATTACAACATATCTCAAAATTTGTGTTCTGTCTGTGCTTGTCATCCGTAAGTTCACCGTGTCTTAAGTGGAAACAGTTATTTTCCTAAAATCATTGATCATTTTTCTTTTGGCAAAAATATGGATGAAATCTATTGAAGTGGGTTTCTCTATAGTTCAAAGTAATACATTGCATTGCCCTTTCTATGTCAATGCTTTCTATCGATCTAAATCATACTTTGGAGAGCAACATGGGGTTAGTATCTTGCCCAAGGATATTTGGCAGGCAGCCTGGAGCAGAAAGGGATCAAATCATCAATCAAAGGAAGACAATATAGACACAAAGAGTGAAGAGGGAAGAGGAAACAGGTGGGAAACAAAACACAGCTGAACACAATGAGGGAATAACTGTGGGCAGAAACAGAAAATGGAGGGCCATAAATCCTCGACGTGAGGCCTCAAAGCTTCAGTTTTTTTCAAGTAATAATTCATAGCCTTTTTATAGGTGCACTGATTTTTACAATCCATTCGATTTCGATTCACAAGGTCCCGAATTGATTCGATCCACGGTTCAATTCAATTCGATTTGAATCGGGGAAATTTTGCCTCAGTAAGTCAGAAAAATTATAATTCTGATCCCTTATGAGTACATATCCATATTTTTATATCTATAAAAAGAAAGCTGACACTTGTGAGACTTGGTGTAAGCATCACAGCAGATGCCTTTTGTGTCAAAGTACAACTTAAGCACTTTTCAGTACTTTCCGGATCCACTGTACCAATTCATTCTTTTCCTCATGCTACTAGCAATGCAGCTCTTTTGATTTGAACAGAATAAAAATCCTCAGTGGCCAGACTGTCATGAACTAAACTACACTCCCAGTACTCCCTCTGACTTTGACTCAGCACTGTCACCTCATCCATCATATCCACCATCTGTTTCCTATGATAGGAGAGGGGAGACATGGCCTGTATGTTCCTTTTCCTAAAATCTACCACTGTACAACTCTGCATCCTCATTATGTTTTACTATAGATTTTAACTGGATGTAAACGTACTAAACGTATTATACGTTAGATTCAACACAGCCAACACCACGACATTCGACAGTGTATGCACCGTAGGTGATATGTGATATCAGTGTGCACACTGTGTCCGAGGAGGGTGTGTGGAAGTGCTTCAGGAAGGTGAAAGCACACAAAGCTACTGGTCCGGACGGGATCCCCAGCATTCCCCTTAAGTCATGTGCGGTTCAGCTGGCTGGAGTGTTTACACACATCTTTAACCTTTCCTTCTCCCTGTCTGTAGTCCTAGTGTATTTCAAAACCATCATCCCTGTACCCAAATCCTCCACCATCTCATCACTGAATGACTGGCAACCGGTAGCCCTGACCCCCGTGGTGAGCAAATGCTTCGAAAGGCTGGTCAGGGACTTCAACTGCTCTGCACTACCCAACTCACTGGACCCTCTACAATTCGCATACTACTACAACAGGTTTCACTGGTGACACAATAGCGCTGACACTACATACTGCCCTTTCGCACCTGGAGAAGAGAGACACGTATGTGAGAATGCTGTTTGTAGATTACAGCTCTGCATTCAATGCCAATCGTTCCCTCAAAGCTGGATAGGAAACTGCAGGATCTAGGATTGAGCAGCTCTCTCTGCAGCTGGATCCTTAACTTCCTGTCTAACAGATACCAAGTGGTCAGACTGGGCAACATCACCTCATCCCCCGTCATAATAAACACCCTGCTCCACAGGGGTGTGTACTGAGCCCTCTCCTGTACTCACTCTACACCCACGACTGCACGGCCACTAGCAACTCCAACATCATTGTGAAGACGACACTGCAGCGTGGGTCTTATCACCAAAGGTGATGAGACTGCTTACAGGGAGGAGGTCAGCACCCTGACCCACTGGTCCCGAGACAACCATCTCATCCTCAACATTCCAAAGACAAAGGATCTGGCAGAGGATCTTACGTGGTCAGTGCAAAAAAACAGTGAAGAAGTTGCCTCTTCTTTCTAACATCTCTGAGATGATTATGAGTATTTTTTCTCTAATGGTTAAAATTTTATTCGTTAAGAAGTTCATGAAGTCGTTACTAGTTAACGCTAAAGGAATGGTTGGCTCAACAGTGCGCTGACTTTTTGTCAGCCTGGCTACAGTGCTGAAGAGAAACCTAGGGTTGTTCTTATTTTCTTCAATTAGTGATGAGTAATAAGGTATTCTAGCTTCATGGAGGACTTTCTTGTAAAGCAACAAACTATTTCTGCAGGCTAAATAATGATCTTCTAGATCTGTGACACGCCATTTTCTCTCAACATTATGAGTTATCTGCTCTAGGCTACATTAAGGCTGTTTGATATGACGCTGTATATTGTTTCATAGTATACGTTTACGGCAATATTTTTTCATCGCTTTGATGGTCACTGTAGTGGCTATATTAATTTCTTAAAGTTCTCTCTTTCTCTTATATTTAGAATAACCACATTACGGATGGCCAAGCGACTGTTTTTATGCGTCGGTTCATTAGCAACAATGATGGTAAAACCATCATGTGCCTCCGCGTCCACTTGTTTATTTTCCACATAAACCTTTCACAATAAAGCTCAAGATCCTGTGGAGGCTCAAACACACATCCCAAGACTATGTGTTTGAGAATTATACCAGGGAGTCAAGTACTTCTGATTTGAGGCCTTATTTTTCACAGGAGCTACAGTATCCAGAGTCATACGTAGTGGGTGACAAAAGTATTAACAATATAATTGACCTCTGTTGGAGTAGCGTTCAGGTAGCTGCTCTGCTTTGTGTTGGTACAGAGCATTGAAGCTGATTATATTCTTAAACTTAGTTACAGCACTTTCAGAAAGAGTGGAGGTCTACTCCCCACTGCTGTGGGGAAATTATTGTAAATTTAAATGTGATCAGACAAGAGTGTGATTAAAGTGGTGGCTGGGTTCTTTTACATTTGAGAGAAGCCAATTGAGTCTAATAACAGATTAAATGCTGGGTCGAGGCTGTCGTTTTTAGCATGTACGTGGATGTTAAAATCACCCACAATAATTATTTCATCTGACCTGAGCACTAAATCAGATTAAAAGTCTGAGAAATCAGACAAACTCTGTGTAAGACCCAGGTGGACGATAAATGATAACAAATAAGACTGGTTTTAGACTGGTTTAAGACTGAGTTTAACAGCTGGGGTGAACAAGGCTAAGCATCAGGCTTTTCAACAAATTAAAAGTCTGTCCTGGTCTTTGGTTGATTAATAGGCTGTATACCAAACCACTATTTAAACGACATCTCTGAGAAGTTCCAGTCGGGATTTAAATCACGACATATAATAGAAATCTCTTCTAAAAGTCTAAAAAATCACATTACACCAATACTTACCTCTTTACACTGGCTTCAGGTCCATTTCAGTTTTAAAATGTATTATCTATTATTAAGATGCCCAATGATTTGGCATCAACTTACTTAATAGAACTTCACACCCTACAATACTACCAGAGCTGCCGGAGGTTAGTGGTTCGATCCCTGGCTCCCCATCGTCTGCATACCAAATATTCTTGGGACAATATTAACCCTAAGTTACTCTGTGATACATCCATCAGAGTATGAATTGGTGTCAGTTTTAGTTAGTAAGCACTTAAAAGTACAAAAGGCAGTGTTTGTGTAAATGTGGCATGTTGCATAAAGTGAGTACTCAAAGAGTACTCTGGGAGAGCTATATGTTGAATCAGTCCATTAGTCCATCTAATAACAGAGTTCTCTGCAAGCAGATGGGCCATGCCCGGACTGGTGCAGACGTGAATGTGCTACCTCTGCCCAACCATAAATCCACCTTTAGGAGGCTGAGCCCTGTGCAAAACAGGAATAGGGACAGTAGGACATTGGTATATTACACACTTGATAGTGGCTTGTGCTTGTGCAGTAGCTTGGAGTTGGTCTCCATTATTGTCTTTCAGTGCACATTACTAGTGTACTGTAAGCCTTGTATAGTGCCAATCACTCCTTTACCTATATGTGGACATTGAGTTAAAGCGTTTCTTGCAGTGATTCCAGGCAGTGCTCAGGTTGGTCTTGGAATCTACTGTACTGCTGCATCAATCAGGAGCTGGTGTTATAAAGCAGGAGAGGAGCTTCTGTGTTGTAGTGAGGCAGGTAATTGTGATACTCTTGTGGCGATTCGTCACAGATTCGTTTCCGGTCTGTATTAGCAAGTCCAAATGAGAAAAGGTTGTAAACAGCCCAGGTATTTGTGCTGCCAGGTGTTCATTGAGTGCCCTTAACTTCTTTAGTTAGTAGGCACAGCTCATGTTTAATACTGGTTCTGTTCAGCACTTCATTCTTTAGAATCAGGAACGGAGTGATGGTTTCCTTAACCTGTTGACATCAACAAGGATGTGAAGACCTTTGCACAATACTATAGTCGACACCTTGGAATGTCTGGAATAGCATTATTTAAAATATATATATTTTACAATTAAAATGAATCAGGATTTGTTGCTATTACCAATGAGTACAATTTAAATGATTGATTTTTGTTGATTTTAAGGTTCAATTATTTTATAAAATAGGTATAATATATAATATCTAATGGGATAAATGATGCAGCTTAAAAATAGCAATGGGGAATTTGATGCATTGGTGGTTGTAATAATAACATAATAGAAATGTGTCTTACACAAATGCTTGTGTTTTTTGTTATTTTCGGGTCCGGTAGATGTGAAGGGAATTGGTGTGGTAGCAGGTGTAGTGGTTGGTGTGTCCTTCGCCATTCTGCTTATCTTACTCATCATCTGGCTGGTATTCTGCAAAAAGGATGTGAAAAAATATGAAGAAGAGGAGACCCCCAATGAAATCAGGTAGACAATGCTCAGAATATTTCTTAGCACATGATAACCACCGGTAACAACAACAACCCCTAACTTTTACAGTTTTATGAAATCTATAAATGTAATTACATGTTATACAGTCATTCATTTTGTCGTTTCAGCCATCTCATTACCAATATCACTGAAATATATCTATAGCCTATATACCTGTAGGACTGCCTTTCTGACCCAACAATGTTTCTGCATGAAACATTGTTGGGTCAGTTGGGATGAATCGCAAAATGATAGTTTCAATTTATGGCAGTATTTATTATGACAGCAGTTACTTTTTCTCACGTAGTTATTTCTCCTTTAGCAATTTGTGTGAATTACAATAATCCAGGCTGTTGTGGAATGTTTCAACTAATTAATCAGTTACAGAATTCGAAAGATGAAAGTATACACTGCTGGTCAAAAGATTTAAAACACTAAAACTTTTGACTGGTGGTATACTTGTTGACTAAAAGTATACTGTAGCGACCGCGGGTTAGTAGAGCTGAACTGGCTAAACTGCTCACTAGCTAACACGGCTAGCGGGGCGCTAGCAGCTATCGCCAAACTTCGCAGCGAATGGAGAGCGCTTGGGCCCCATACACCGCACGACCCCGAGCGTCTCAGCAGCAGGCTTATAATCCCCAAATGATCCAGCAGGAGACAGTAGTGGTTCACACCAGTCATTTATTTACCGTTTTTACAACCACTGTAACGCTCCCACCACATAGAGTCGCGGTGTCAGCCAACCATGCCAATTCAACCCGCTCCACAGAACACATATCAACTTCACTGTGGCTTACATTAACATAACACTAACACAACATGCGAATCAAACACATAGGAACTAGCAGAACGATAGAAAACACAGACAACACAATACCCAGAATGCACCTGGCTAACAACCCCAGCCAGGTCATTACAATACTTTCTACTTTACTCAAGCTAAACAATTTTTTTTTTTCAGTTTTCATGATCAGTTTCAGTTTTGTTCTGCCAGTAAATCATGCAGCTATGTTCTCATTTCAGAGAGGATGCAGAAGCTCCCAAAGCCAAACTAGTGAAGCCCAACTCCCTCTCCTCATCTCGCTCTGGCAGTTCCCATTCGGGCACCTCCTCCACCCAGTCCATGGTGCACAACATGGGCCCTAAATGTCAGCGTGCCTTTATTCCTGCTGTGGCTGCCGTTAAGGAGAACTGCCAGGCTTTCCCACAGTCTCCACCTGAATGCTATCAGAAGATTCCCAAGATCTCTGAACACCTTTTGCACCCACTTCCATGTCTACCGCTCACTCCAAAGTCAGCCCCCTTCCAAAGCTCAGCCCAGGGAACCTGAATCATATCCTTACTCTTGAATAATCACTGTAATATAAAAACAGTTTTGTTCTGGTGTCATTTATTTGCACAAAGTCACTTCTGTAGGTTTTAGAAATGTGATTCTAAAGCTCTGATACTGTAATGTTCAAGGAGAGGACTGAATGTACTTGGAGGGGTTTAGAAAGCACAAAGTGGACTGAAGGTGACTCAGCACAGTCTCAGAGGGACTTTGTGAAAATTTTTAATTCAGGTCTTGGACCAGTTCTTATCATTGTTTACATTGACACAAAAATTTAAAAAAAAATCTGCAATACAGTCTGATCGCAGTTTGTAAAATATTGACAAACTTGTCTTTTCATTTGTGGCCATGTATGTTAAATATTGTTTTTTTGTTTTTTTTAGTTGGATCAAACTCCACTGCAGAAGGCAGTATGTAGTACTGCTGGCGTAATTCACAGGACCTAAAAACTAAAACCTTGATCTATGGGGGGGGTTGTTTTGCAGCAGCCCACCAAGGGACTCCACTCACACCCACCGAGAAGGAAAGTGGTGGAAGGGGTAATGTTTTTGGGTTGTAGGAGGTGTTTGCCGCCTTGTGAATTCAGTTGCGTGAAGCCAAAATTAAAGTTGGAGTAAAACCTGATGAGCTCTCGTGTCGTCCTTACATACCTCCGTATTGGTGACCCCTGAGGTGAACATGCTGAAGCCCAAAGAGCCCTTTCCCAGAAGCGTCTGCAGCTGCCAGACTACCACTTGCCTGCAGCTGCGTTTGCTTTGGCGGTTAAACTACCAAACTTTGGCTTCACGACCTTCCTTCATGGTTCGTGCATGTCAAAGCTCAGTTTGCTCTTTGTGGCATTTTATTGGATGGCACGAAATACAATCATGTGGTGGCCTTGCTGGATCCACTGTCCATGTGATGACCACCCTCTGGATCCCCCTGCTCAAAGAAAATACACCGCTATCAGGGCACTACTTCTGCGGCGCTCTCCCTCTTCGACATGGTGCGGGATGAGAAACTCCTCTCTCTCTCCTTTAGGCTTGGGTGATGCTAACACTCTCAAGCTCATGGACAGCATGCTGTCCTTACTGGGGACAGATGACGGGGAGGATTCCTCTTCACACACCTTTCCCTCCAACAGCTGCCGGTTCCTGTGTGGGCTGGCCTTGCCAACATCCCGCTGCTGGCCATGAAGAAATACCGCTCACTGGTGGAAGAAGCACATCATATTCTCCTGGCTTACTAGGAGCTTCAGCATCCAGGCGATGGTTCTTGACTCCGGCTCCCAGAAGGGCCTCCTGCCCCTGGTTGGTTCTGACAGGGTAGCTGAGCGCTGCCGGCCGCTACTAACAGCAGCTAATGGCTCCCCCATCAAAACATTGCATGAAAAGTTGGTGACTGTTTGATTTCATGACCGGGACTTCCAGTGGAACTTTGTGATTGCTGCAAGCTCTGTGCCGATAATCAGTGCAGATTTTCTTTGTGCTCACGGACTACTGGTTGTTGTCGTTAACAGATGTTGAATGATGCTGTGTCATTTTCGTCACCGCCTTTTTTTGCTCGGGGTGCCGAGCCCATTGTGCCACTTCGAAAAACGTTTTTCAATGTTTGCTTTCCTCACTAACTGTCCTTACTTTCTTGAACACCGAGATGAAGCACAGGGTGGAGAATTATATCCCCACACTCAGGCCCCTGGTGTTCACACGCGCGCAGCCTAGACCCTGCCAAGCTGTCGGTCACTTGGGAAGAGTGTGCGATTATGGAGCGCCAGGGCATTGAGTAGCGTTCAAATACTCCCTGGGCTTCCCTGTTACACATGATGCCCAAATCTGACAGTTTGTGGGGATTTTTGCCATCTAAAAAACATCACAAAGACTCGTTATCCCATTTCCTCTCCTTTCTTCTCTCCCCCCAACTGGTCGCAGTAGATGGCCGCCCCTCTCTGAGCTTGGTTCTGCCCGAGGTGTCTTCCTGTTAAAACTGAGTTTTTCCTTCCCACTGTTGCCAAAGTGCTTGCTCATAGGCGGTCATATGATTGTTGGGTTTTCTCTGTATGTACTATTGTACAATATAAAGTGCATTGAGGCGACTGTTGTTGTGATCTGGCGCTATATAAATAAAATTGAATTGAATCAAATCCAGGATTTTTCCACCCATCTACTTGGGACCTTGTTTTTTTCTAAGATGATTTAGTACAGGGGTATCACCAGGTTCCTGTGCATGCTGTGGATGTCCCTAAAACTGCAATAATTACTCCATTCAGGCCACTTTGATTTTTTGCACATGCCTTTCAGCCTGTAAGGTGCCACCCAAACTTTCCAGTGTTTGATGGACTCGGTCTTGCGTTGGCTGCCTTTCATTTTTGCATATTGAGATGATATCCTGGCGGCCAGCAGCTCGGAGGGGCAGCACATGTCCCACCTGCATCAGGTTTTTCAGCGTTTGGCATCACAGCCTGATCATTAACCTGTGGCTTGCTGGTTCTAGACTTCCTGGAACACCATATTTTCATGGAGGGTGCGGTCCATTGCCAGACAAAGTCCAAGCCATCTCACCATGCCAGACATCCGTTAAGGCAGTGCAGGAATTTTTGGGAATAGTGAATTTTTCTCTCCAGAGCGGCACACCTGCTGCACCCACTGCATAGCGCGTTGAAAGGTAAAAACGCCAAGGACCCTGTTGACTGTGTCCCAGAACATTTCTGGACATTTTGTAAGGCTAAGTGTGCATTGGCTAACGCTGCCCTGCTGGCCCACCTGTCCTCGTCAGTGGAAACTGCGTTGACCATTCATGCCTCAGATGTAGTGGTAGGTGCTGTGCTGGAACAGCAGATATCTGGTTTCTGGCAACTGCTTGCCTTTTTCAGCTGAACGTTATGAGACAACCAGCTTAAATATAGTGTTTTTGAAAGGGAGTTACTGGCTCTCCACCTGCCAACAATGCGTTTTTGTTTCTTTCTCAAAAGTCAGCAATTTACTGCATACGTTGACCACAAATCCACGTACAAAGTTTCTGACCGTTGGAGTGCATGCCAGCAGTGTCATTTAGCAGCTATTTCCAAGTTTGCGATGGACATCCAGCATGTGCCTGATAACTCCAACCACGTGGCTTTTTGGCCTATGTACTGGTTTCTTCTTTGTAAGTTGGCATAGATTATTCTGCTATTGCTGCTGACCAGAGCAGTGGCTTTGACATCCTTGCACTTAAGTCTGCATGACAGACCGGTGCAGGACGGCAGTCCTCCGCAGGTCTGTGACGTTTCCACTGGCTGCCCACAGCCCATGTTTCCTGTTTCATGGTGGTGTTGTGTTTTTGACTCTGTGTGTGCATTATGCATGCATTCGGCCACGCTTTTGCAAGTCTGTTATGGTTTGGGCTGGGGCATGTGTCCCGTGCCAGCGCACAAAGGTCCATAAGCCTCTAAGGTCTTTCCCCAAATGTTTCTTGTCCGTCCATCCAAATGTTTTGATAATATGCATGTTAATCTGATGGGTCCCCTACCACAATCACAAGGTTTCACACACCTATATGAAACCTTTACATGATTAAAAGCATTTAATTTATTGCTTTTATATGAATGTATACTGTTTATACTCAGTGGCAAAATCTGACAAATAAAATATGCAGATTCATCCACTATGGCAACCCACAGTTTTAATG
>VUQR01013705.1:4263-19377 GCA_015108515.1 Hemichromis elongatus | reverse complement strand
CAGATTGTCATCCTCACGCTCTCTCTGTTCTTTTCGCTGTTTTTTTTTTTTTTTAAATTTTGGCGAGCTGGTTGCCTGCTGTGCGAGCACGCTGGACACGCAGGTCCTGGTGTCCCTTTGTGCTTTACTTTGAAGAACATAGAAGCTTATTGCCTTATTTTGTCACCTTTCAGACATCACCCATCAGCTTCATCTTCCAGACGCAAGGTTATTGCCAATACGCACAGCTTCCTCCGTGTGTGTGTGTGTGTGTGTGTGTGTGGGTGCGTGCGTGCGTGCGTGTGTGTGTGTATATATATATAAAAAGAGAGAGTAATATTTATGAATCTATTTTTTCCTATTTTGTGATGAGAGCTATTGATAAGAAACAAAAAGAAGACAAAGTCCTTTTCTTTTTTTCCTCAGTGGGACACTGCCATATTATTTTGAAGGGAAGTGTTTATTTTCTTGAAAAAATTAAAACAAAAACTAGACTATGAATAATAATATAATGAATAAAAACCTGAAAAAATAGGAGAGCAGTAAAAGTGAACCACCGCGTTAACTTGTGGTCGGGATGTGAACAGTGCGCATGTCAGTATTGTGATCTACCTCAGGCTTCAGGGTACCTCAGTCCAATCTTTCATTTCCCCTTTTTTCCACATTTTTGTATGCCTTGTTAACTAATCATTTTGAGCGTTTTTAATTTTCTTTTTTAATGAAATGAAAAAAGAGAAAAGATCTACAGTAATCTCTACACTCTTCAGGTCCAGCCGACTAGTGAAACTTTGTAAAAAAGAAAATCAAATAAAAATAACTGTAGTCAACTTTGTCGGACTGTTTGCCTGGACGCCATAAAACCTCTTAATGATACAAAAGAATTTCCAAGACAGTTTTTGTTTTTTGTTTGCTAGAAAGGAATGAAGAGCAGGATCTAAGGGGTACATACCTGCCCGATGTGGTTCTGAATGTGGATGTTGTGTACTGATTTCACCTTCAAAGAAATTAAAGAGAACAAAAAAAAAGAAAGAAAAATCAGTTGATAGAAACAGAAACTAACCGACTGTACCTCCTGTTTTTGTTTTTGTTTATCGTCTTTCCCAATCGTACCTCCAGGTTTTTTGAGACTTTTAACAAACCACGACGTTTATTCACTTGTGGGAAAAAAAAAAAACATAAAATTTTAAAAAATGACCTTTTTTTTTAATAACCCAATTTTACCAGCTCTATTTGATAACAGCATCCTCGGGTTGATTTGATGAAAACACAAAGCTGCAAAAATACACTGACAGGACTCTTGAACGTGGTGTGAAACCCTAGTCTTCTGTGTAGAATGTAGAACAACTCTAGTCGTTGAAATGTCACTGTGTACGACAGGATAACTGTATATCTGTAAACATGTACAATAGTCGCACATCGATGCACCGTTTTCTGTCTCTCTATATCACCTACCAGTCTGCACCTGCATTGTGAGAAATGGTGGGAGAAGTTTAGAGCGTCACAGGTTCCCTCAAACTGACCTCTAAATGGTTTCTCATTGATCTACCGGTTATTAAATTTTAATTTTTTTTTGTGCTGTACATTTCAGAATTACCTCTGAATTTAAGGCTGATGTAGTTAGTTACTAAAACCAACGTAGGGCAAAGTAATTAAATAAATGGATGATGTAGTCAGTGTTAGTTTGTCTTTGGTGTTATTTTAAGGATTTTTTTTTCTTTTTTTTTTTTTATCAGATGAGGATTTTTTTATTTTTTTTTTTGGTCCCAGTGAACACAGACTAGCAAAATAAAACATAAAGGTCTATCAAACTCACACAATGCCTGGGGCTGCTTCAGCACGCCTCCACCACAGCCGGTACAGTACCTCATACTGATGATGTTAGCTCGCCAGACCTGATTCAATTACCCTGACCTTACCCACACGAATGCAGTGCGGTGCTTCTGTTGGAGCGCATGACTCCTGCGGTGGGCTGCTTCACGTAGAGCATGTCTGTTTGCAGTAGCACTGGAAAATTGAATTTTGTCGCTTACGGTTTGTCCGACTGGCAGGAATAGGTAGGTTTTTTTTCCTTTTCTTGTTTTTTTCCTAGAGCAGATTTAAAGTTCTTTTCTTGCATTGCAGAGGACTCCTCAGGCCTCTCTTCTTGTGTTTTTAGCTCTTTACTAAAAGAGCAGGTTTCCCTACAGCCACATTCTGCGGCAAAACCTGCAAACATCATAGTCATTTTTGTTTTGGTTTTTTTTTACTTCCAAGGATTTTGGTGTTTCTAGGGTTCAGTAGGGTGTTGCTAGGCATTAATTTCAGTATCAGAAAAAACACACTCGCATCACTGAGGACGCACAGTGCTGTTAGTCATATCGCACAGCGGTTGAATAACTTAGGCTTTATTTTGTTTTCTGTTGATCTGGTTTTGTCAGTTACACTGATTAAATAATGTAGTCTGGAGCAGTAGCCGGGAATCTTTAATATCCATTCATGTTAGATCACTACTTGCTGTTAAATTGTGTCCTAGCTAGGATTTTAAACAGATTTGAAGATTGGAATTGGGGGTGGGGTGGGGTGGGGGGTAAGAAAAAGAAAATGCAAAGTAGACATGAGTGGGCAGATAACCAAGTCTGAAAATAAAAGTGCTGGTAAAAGTTGTTCTGCCTATGGGACTGAATATTCAACACCATCCAAAATAACAAATACAAGTATGGATCAGGTGATGAACGATAAAGTCTGGTCAGATGTGCAGAACCACAGCAGTGTTTTTTTTGTTTTTTTTTTGTCGTCCTAACTTGTGAACTGAGAAAAATGCAAAGACTTGCATGAGACTATTGCAGGCGATCCAGTATGTACTACACGTCATATAGCACTATAATTCAATTTGTGGTTTTACATCGAGCCGACTCTTAACTGCTCTTCACCATTTGGGAGATTCCTTTTGTTTCCTCAGTAGGTCACAAACCCTCACGTCCTACATTTCCCACAGGCCAAAAGGTCCCAAAATCACCTCAAGGTAATTGGTGACTGTGCACTGGACAGACATACGATCCATTGTTGCTACAGCTCATGGATCCATGCCTTTCTGGTAACAGCCATGCTGTTGTTTTGAGTTGTGAGTGAACTGTATTGCTGAGCAACCTGGATCTGAGCAATAAAGAATATTTGAAAGAAAACTGTTTTCACGTCTTATTATTTACAAGTTTTTATACCTCTCGGATAAAGGTGCTTTCAACACTTATAATCTGACACACCAAAGATCAAACTGAAAAAAGCCCGATATAAGTGAAATATGTAACCATATTAAAAAAAGAAAAAACCCAAAACTTTATCCACCCACTGAGTGCACTGGAGCTGCTACTCAGTGATTTTGCTTCATCTTGTGCACACGATCATAACATTAAATATTGGAAATACATTACTTAAAAAACAAGTACAATTTAGGAAATAAATTTTACTGCTAAACCAATACAGACTGCAAAAAGTAGCAGGATTAAAGCTTCACGTCACCCGAATTAACTGCACATCGGTTTTCAGACAATATTCTGGCAGAACACCTTAAAATGTTAAACACGTACCATATAACTAGCCATTAAAACTGATCACGCTGCTTTTCCAGAGGTCAAATTCTGTCTAAATGACACCGTGTCCCCCCTCCCCCAAAATAACTGTCCTATAAATAATTAACACTGAAACTGCAAAAAGCGATTGTCAAAACAATACAAATCTATTTGGATAGTGTGTGCTGCACACATGATCACAAAAAGCCCCACAAAACCATGATCAACACACATTTACATCATTTCTTTCTGGTGCTCATGGAGGTAGAAGTGTGAGTCCAAAACTTCACGACAGGCACTTTGAACACTTGCTTTCTGAACATGAGTGCAAGAGCAAAGTTTCCTTAAAATGCCCCCCTCCCCTTCGTGTCACCACTGTACATTCATACATCTATAAACATTTACTGCTGTGCCAACACGTGGCACGGAAACATCCGGTAGGACATAATACTCCTCAGATACCCCCACTGTGACTTGTCCAGGTGGCTCTGCAACAGTAAAGCACTTCACATGTGTGTGTGTTCGATTCACTCTCGAGGGCAGAAGGCATCAGTATGCTAACAAACAACTCAGTCCCAGGACGGATCACTGGACCTTCTTATCGAGTCCGTTCTGTGACTGGACGCCAAGTTTGAGTTGCTTCTGACTGAAGCGGCGGATGAGAGCACCAGGCAGCAGAGCCATGCAGGCGATGGCCAGCAGCTGCAGGAGCCGCTCCCAGGAGAACAAGTCATCCAGCGACGACACCTCAGATAGCATGACGCCCGTCTGGACGCAGATGAAGTTGTATGGCAGGAGGCCTGAGGAAGCGGACAATAGAGCAAGAACAAGTTGTGCTGAGACTCAATGGGGAACTTTGCAGTTGCAGTGTTGTGTTGTTGTTACTAATCCTAACGCTATGCTAACACACAAAAACTAAATTATCTATTACAAGTCATGGGGTTAAACCAGAATGCTATCATATGCCACCATATAAATTCTTAGTGTGCATTTCTAAATAGAAACCAGGCTTAAGTCTGTGCTGTGAAGAGGAGTTTAATTAGGTTTAATGCCAGCTGTAGGAGGCCTGGCACGAGCTTATGGTAAGTAACAACAACAGAATCAATCGAATAATTATTTTGAACATATAAGTAATATATGCATTTGTATGTATTAATATGCTTAAAAAATGAAAAACAAATTCATCGAAATCAGTAAGGGGAAAAAAAGCTGATAATTTCCCAACTGAGTAGAAGCAGGAAGAAGTAAACGCTCATTAATTCCTACCCCTAGCTAATTAATCTCATATCCATTTGGATTATACAATAAAAAATATAAATGCCTCATATGCAGTATTAATATATTCATCTTTAAACATTGATCTATAATTATTTAAGTGCACCAATGCAAAAGCTTTTCTCGTCATGATATGTCGTCATATGTAATACAGAAGACAAAACTATAAGAATACACACTGATCACAAACAGCACACCTGAAAGGGCTCGTACGTGATAATGTTCTGATCTGAGCGTTTTCACGTGTGTGACGTGCGCTGGATACTAAGAGCCTATAAGTGGCACACGCTGCCAAAATTTATACCTGTGCTGTTCCTTTTCTGTTAACTGTATGATTTAACACAAAAGCAGTGACGATCCTCCACCTGAAAATCAGGCTAGTTTGCCAAAGAGGTTAGAATAGAATAGATCTTTATTGTCATTGTTACAAAAACCATGAAAGGTAGTTTGGCATCTGTACACAAGGTTGTTGCTCTCTGCGCAAGTTCAATGACCATGTTCAAATCAAAGATGACTGCAACTGTATTGATTATAGATGAGGAAATCAGTCAGTTTAAGTCAGATATGGCTGATTTTTATGGGCACAGAATCATCTAAATCTAGGTGTATTAATAGATATATCAGAGTTTTCCAGGGAGCGATAATTCAAATAATTAAAGCTAATAAGTTTTGTTGTGGCCTGTCAATAGTGACTGACTATCGTCATCCAGTATTGTGTTTTCAATGTGGAGTGCCAGAAGTCACCAAGCAGAAAATCTGCGTGTGCTTACCAATGAAGACCGAGCCGAAGAAGAAGGTGATGGGGATGTTTACAATCGGGGCAGACATATTCAGAAACCAGTTGGGAGTCATTGGAAAGAACCTGAGGAAGAGCAGGAAGAAGAACAAACAGTCCTGGTTTTCCTCTACCTGGAAGATATGGAGAACAGATCAGACGGGCTGGAGAAATTTACAGAGGCAGGTGGTAGGTGTGTGTTGTCTTTCTGGTCAGCTGGTCACATCAACTAGTCACTCATCAGCAGATCTATACCAAGAGCCGTCTTTTCAAAGCGCTGCAGTCAAGAAGTCCTTCTGGCGAATAATGATGCAAATCCAAATCTGGCATAACTCTCAGTATACTCGGACATTTGCCAAACACCCACCAGCTACGAAGAAGCTCATCTTGTCAGTACATATACGTCCGCTACAGGCCCAGCAGGCCTACCTTATTTTGCCTGTGTATGTGGGTTATCACTCCCTCCTGCCCTTGGCATCGCCCTCCGCAGCTGACTCCACTCAGCATTTAGCAACAGGGAGTACTTTAGGTCAGGCACTGCTGTGTCAGCATGTAAGCTGTGCATAGGAGCATGTTTGATCAGTTCTCTTCAACTTATTCTTTTTGTGACCCACACAGCAAAGCCATTTCTCAGGTTTTGCTGTGTTTGGTCTCTGTGGGTTTAATTATTAAAATTTATTTATTTATTTTTTTAAAATATTGACTCCTTTTTCATTATTTCTTCTCTCACATCCCCTGAGCACTGTACTTCAAAGCAAAAATGATGGCTTAGTGACATATGATGCCAAAAGTATTCACTCGTTTGGTTCTCTGAGAGAACAACTGTTATTTTTAGTCCACTGACATTTCAAAAGCTTTCTATATTTGTTTCCTTCAGTGTGTTTTGTTTGCGTGACAGCCCGGTCATACCTTTCTTTGTAACGTGGAGACTTTATCTGGGAAGAGGTTCACAATGTAGTGTTTTCCAAAGACTTGGGAGAGGAGGAAGCACATCGTAGAGCCCACAGTTGTGAGCACACAGGCAAGCAGCAGTCCTTGATAGGGTCCAAATATAGCTCCCGCAAGAATGTTCTACACAATGACAAATGGAGACCAAAAGCCTGTGTTAATAGGCATCATCTGATACACACAGCTCTGTGGCGTCTCTACATGCGGAAGGAGAGAAATACTTTGTGATCTAACACTGGTGTGAAGCCAGTATTTTGGCAGTTCTGCCCACTCAGATTGTCATTTGCATTATCTGAATATTCTTTTATCCTCCGCATTTATTTAAACAAGAGACACAAGCTGCATACCGCATGCTGTCCGAGTGCCTGTCGAATTTTCCTTCAGCTTGCATGCAAATGTAATCTTTTCACACCTACAAGATGTGACACTTTTGGCATATTTTAGCCCATGTGTTCTCGTAATGTATTTAAACATACAAAATGTTTGTTTTACATGTGTTTTAAGACAGCCAGCATAAGAAATCTACCATTTTTGTGCTCATCACAGTGCTTGTCTTATCATCCTGGATCTGTACACAGGACATTATTACCTTACCAGGAATGAAGATCCAGGAATAGCAAAGGACTGCTTGTAGAGATAAGCACTGCAGAAGAGGAGTAGGACATATCCAGTGTGCTCGGTCTTGTAGAACTGCAAGAGTTCAGCGAGTTCCCGCAGCTCCTCCAAGTCTGAAGGGAACTTTAACCTGTGAGAACATTCACATTTTTAAGTTAGTCACTTCTGTCAGTAGAGAAAATAATATCACTGTGATCAAAAATGTTTTAACTTAATGCTACTTTTAGATTTAAATTGTTGAAAGAGTAACCCATGTGGATTCTGCAAGGACTACAAACATGGTTTGATACCTATACTTATCTGCTGAAATCTGCAGATTTTGTCAGCTGCACATCCATGGATGCAAATATCCCATCCCACCACATCCCAAAGGTGCTCTATTAGATTGAGATCAGGTGACTTCAGAGCTCATTTGAGTACAGTGACCTCATTTTCATGTTCAAGAAACCACATTTAGTTTATCTGACATGTGTGTTATTCTGCTGGAAGAAGGCGATGGATGCACTGTTGCTATAAAGGAATGGACACACAGGTAGGCTGTGGTGTTTCAACAACGGTCAGCTGGTACTAAGGGACCCAAGGGTCCAAAGGAGTCTGCTATTGTCCAATATTGGTGAACCTGTTTAAATTCCAGCTTCAGTTTCCTGTTCCTAGGCGTTTGATGTGCTGCGAGAACAAGCCACCCAGAGATCTGCCACTCATACCGCGTGATTGACTGATTAGATATTTGGACTCGAAAAGTGTACCTAAACAGTGTAAGTAATACTTTAGGCTAATGAATGATATGTGGATCACATTACACTTCTCTCTATGAAGTATCTGAATGATACAAATACCGGAAGTTGCTTTCCTCACTCAAAAATGGGACCTCACTCACACTGACTTCGTTTGGGATGAGACAGCTTTGAATTTGTTCTTTTTCATTCAATACCAAAACTACACTTTAGTGAGAAAAAAAATACAGGTTGAGCCTAGATACACGCCAGGTAATGCAGGAAGAGCTAGATATGGTTAATCTAGTAAAAAAAAATTAAATTTTTACAGAAAACAAAAACACAACACCTGTTAATTACGACCTGATGACAACCTTCACAACAGTTAAAGAAGAAAATCAACCTGCTACTTTTACTTTAGCTTTTCTAAAAGAGGCTTCAGTTACTGTTTTTAGAGTCACTGCTTTTTGAAGAGGGGGTTAAAAGCCTGCAAATACTGCTGCCTGTCTTTTTATGACCTGCATGCTACCATTAGCTTACTAGTGACACAGCGGGGTCCAGTTTAAATAAAGCTAAATTATGCAATGCCTATAACATAGCCCAAAACAATGGGTTATCAGCCAGTGGCTACATATACCACTTACCTGCTGGGCTCTTCTTCTAAGGAGTCGTCGAGCTGCTGCTGCTGCTGCTCCTCGGACACATGTTCAGCCTCGGCGCTCCGGAGAGGACGCTTTCTTGGTCCCGCGGGGAGGTACAAGGACAGGGAATACAGATACAAGCTGGCTGCGGCGACAACCACGATTAGTCCTACGAGGGAGCGCATGTTCCCGTCAGTTTGATAGCCGGAACAAAGCTTCAGCGAGAATAACAACGACGAGAAGCGGCAAGCAACCGCTGTGGTGACGTCACATCCCCGTGTCAACAGAGCTGTTAAAATATTCAAATTACTAACCCACAAGTACCCACAAGTGTATCCTATAATTTAATAATACGATTTAAGCACATATCAATAATATAAAAGGCGAGAAAAATTTTTTTTAAAAACTCTGCTTCCGGTAGGGGGCGATAGCGCGCTGAGTGTTTGCCGTAGAAGAAGATCATTTATTTACACGGAGGGGGAGGAAGTGTGACAAAGGTGATGAAGTGTTGCTAACTGGATTAGAGTCAAATTTCAAAGTTCAGTCTGCATAGCAAAAAACGAGAAGTGCGACAGCTCCAAGTATTCATCCGACACCATGGCTCAGTACACTCGCGTTTCGGGCTCCGTGGGCTTGATTACTCTCCAAAGTCCTCCCGTTAATGCACTCAGGTGAGCTGATTTAAAGAAATTGGTCTGCACAACTTCTTATACTGTAAGTTGCTTTCTTTTAGCGCTTCTCTTCATGCAAATTCAGATGTGCCCGATTGATTTTGTATACAGCAGAGCTGTAGCTGCAACAACAATTTGCAATTTGCACAAGAACAAGTAGTATTATAACGAAAGACAGCTTTGTGAAGAAGAAGATAGTAACTCAGATGTTTTACCAGAGGGTGGCATCAGAGAGAGAGAGAGAGGCACTCTGATTGCTGTTGTAAATGGGTTGAACCATAATCTGTCAAACATGAAAGATATCAAGTCTTTCTGTGCCAAAGTTGAAATGACTTTTTGTGTCCTTTATTTTTCCAGTAAAAAAGACATATCATAATTAAAAATGTGTGTGTGTGTGTGGGTTTTTTTTTTAATGAATCTGGCCAAGTGGGGGAATAGAAATGAAAACAAATATCATAATAGTTATATATATTTTAAATTGCCTTAAAGAAGTGGATTGATTATAATGTAGAGCCCAGAGTCGCTACTTGCAAAACAGATCCTTTATTTATTTTATATACACCCCCTTCATGAATCCTGGTGTCTAAAGCCTGTTTATAAATTAAAACAAATGTTTTGTAGTTTGTACTTTTTAAAGACAGCTGTACAGCAGTGTCCTCATGCAGATTATTCCTAAACTGACAGCTGCCATTCTTCTGCAGATAGAGTCTGGAGGTTTTAATACCTTTAAGTATATTTTAGTGATCTGTTAATCTCATTCGAGACATATACTTCAGGGTGGTTTATTACCACCGCTGCTATAGGAACAGCTTGAGGCTTAATGCATACAACACAGAACTGTAATTAATTAACAGCACAATAAAAACACGCCCAACCACAGTGTGATCTACTGCACCTCACAAGTTTACTTAAAGTCATATAAGCTGTAGCAAAATTGAATCTTTTTACTCTCTAGTTATGCTATCATTGCCCTCTTTTACAGAGACATTTTCCCATATTGTTTCTTTTTATTTTGACTGATGCATATCTTATGATTTAATAGAGAATATGATGCATTTTAGTAGCTTCGTAAGCTAAAATTATCAAAAAACAAAGTACATAGATGTTAATTATCAAAGTTTATAATGCTCCGCCTGTCTTTGTTACATGCTGTTATTTTAAATTTGTGTAGAAGGGCTACAGCAGAACAGTTTACTGTCAAGTTTAAAATTTCACAAAGGGTGAAAAAAAGGCCAAATAAAGTTATGACTTTTTTTCCTCATGCAGTGCAGCGGTGAGGCAAGGCATTGTCGACTTGATGCAGAGAGCGCTCAGTGAGCCAGAGGTGAAGTCTGTGGTCATCTGTGGTCAGAATGGGATATTCTGTGGGGGTATGGACATGTATTTTTTTTTTAATCATATATCTTGATATTATTTTTAATTTAAGTTTCTCCATCCGCCCGTCTTCTTCCACTTATCCAACTGAAATTAATTTTTTAAGTATAATTTAAAAATGTGCTCCATAACAGAAAGTTGATCCCACTTTGTTCTGGTGTTTTACCTTCATTTTGAAGAAGGGAACAAAGTGTCAGTGAAGTTCACAAGCAACCACATATATTAGTGATACGCTAACAAAACAAACACATTTTCAGTAGTTTTATTCCACATTTTTTTCATTAATTTAATTTTAATGTTCCATTATTAAAATGTGATTTAATGGGTACAGAACAGGTTGAGCAAAGTATAAAAGAGCCACACAAAATGATGAATTGCTGATCCGCACATCCATCTGTAATGACCTTTCTTTCTCTAACTTCCGGATCATTTTGTCAATTTGAATTTGTGCAACAGGAGCAGACATCAAGGAGTTTGGGGGACAGATGTCTGGGCCTCCCCTGATACCAATGATCCACGCCATCGAGGCTGCTTCCAAGCCCGTGGTGGCAGCTATAGAGGGGATCGCTTTAGGAGGAGGCCTTGAGTTGGCACTTGGCTGTCATTATCGGATCGCACACTCTAAAGTTAGTTCACGCCTCAGACATCTGTCCCTGTCGGCCAGTGTCTCTTTAATCTCAGCGATGAAACACATCATTGTCTGTCACTGTCCTGTCTCTTGCATGTTGTGAAGCTTTTGCATAGTAATTTTTTTTTTTTTTAAATTTTGTATGGACTACAAGTAGAGTCAGTTTGTCTGTGTCAGACTTGAAAAAAGTAAAAACAAAAAACAAAAACAGTCTTATTTTGTGCCTTTATGTCGTTTCAGGCCAGAGTGGGACTTCCAGAGGTGACTCTGGGTCTGCTGCCAGGTGCAGGGGGAAGCCAACGTCTGCCGAGGCTCATCGGTGTCCCGGCTGCCTTGGACCTCATCACCACAGGTAGCAGAAAGAAGTTAACACTGTCTGACTTTGATTAATAATTTGCTCTAAACCAGGCGACTCCCAGCAACCTTTGCTTTCTGAAGAAGAGCATGTCCTAAAAAGTTTAATAAGAAAGCGCCCAGAGATGTCACTGTAAGCAGTCCTGCGAAAAACTATTGAAAAACTATTTAGTAGCTTGTAGAACCGCCTATAGAGGCAATAGCTTGACTTTATCAGTCTCTCACATCATGTATTTACAACATTGCTTCAGTTCATTTAGGTTTGCTGGCATTTGTGTATGCAGAGCTCCTTTAAGGTCCCAACACAGCATATTAGTGAGTGGGCTTACATTTGATGATGACTGGGCCATCAGCAAGTGTTGTAGATTTGCTGGTGTGGTTGGGCTCATTGTCCAGTTGAATGACCTAATTTTGGCGGAGCTTTAGCTCATGGACAGAGCACACAACTGTTGGTGTGAGGTATTTGTGCCGATGTGCTGTGTTTGGTTTTCTGTGTATTATGACCAAACATCACCACGTTGTCTTGTTTGTCCAAATGACATTGTTTCAGAAGTCGTATGTTTTCTTCAGGTGCAGTTCTGCAAACAGAGCTGTGCTGCCTCTGGAGAGAAGAGACTTTCTCCTGGAAACCAAACATGTCCAGTCTGTCTCTGATTGTACGGCCGTGAACTTTAATATTTAACAAACAAACCGAGGCCTAAGATGTCGCACTTAAGTTGTTTTGTTGTTTTTTTTGTTGTTTTTTTTTTTTGCAGTTTCTCTGATTGCTGGGCAGTCTGACCTTGGGGTGAATTTGTTGGGATGTTGGCAGCCTGCCAAAGCTCCTGCTTTCATAGAAATGCTCACACTTGCTGACGATCATTTATTTAACTGTATTTGTTTAGGAGCACCTGTCTACTACTTCCCCCTGTAATTCCTATGGAAATAGTAAGGTTTTTTTTTCCACTTGTGACTGAAAATAAAATAAAAATAAACCGGGAGACAATTTACATTGATGGCCAGCAGAGGTCAGCAGGAATTAACGTTTTACCATGTAATACTGCATGAGGATTCACTGCCCTGTTCAGACTGTCTGAATTTGTTCTTCACAAACTATAGTTCTTCATCGTTTTAATTTTTTTTTTAAGTCTATTTTACTCTATTATACTATTTAGTTTTGTGAAACCTTGCCTTTATTTAACTAAAACAGGAGATGATGTGGTTTTAAGCTAAGCGTCTAAATGCCAAGGTCACCTGAAACACTCCTTTAAGTCCTTATTCATTCATATTATATTCATCGTATCATTCATACGGAGCCTTGACGACACTCATGTCTCCCACAGGTCGCTACGTGACTGCTGCAGAGGCGCTGAAATTCGGAATCGTGGACCAGATTACTGATCACAACACTGTGAATGTAGCTGTGAAGTTTGCCCAGAGAGTTGCAGGTGAGATGTGGAGGGAGGGGGAAAAAAAAGAAGCAAATGCTACTCACTGGCTTATTATACTCTCTCTCTTCACTGGTTTAAAAATTGATTCTGTGGAAGCAGGGAAGAAATTCCACCTAGAGCAGTTATTTTAGGCGAGTCTGACATCAAGAAGCGCTGATATGTAGGTTGTGGAAGTAAAAGGAAGGAGAAAATGCAGCAGCCAGATCCTTCGCCACAGAAGCCATAAATGTTTCATGGCTCTGTCAGATGTGCTCTGATGTCTTCACTGCTTTTGCTGTATTATTCAGAAGGGCGAAAAGGGACAAACTTTCCTAGAATATTAATAACGGGCCCTCACCAGTCGTCTTGGAGGATGAGGATTCCCCCCCGAATGTGTGGACCAGCCTCATTTACTCGCTGAATGGGCTGTGAAGTGTGCCGCATCCCCGTATTTCAGGATGATTTATCAGTCAGTGGAAAGAGCGGCCCATTCATATTTGCTAGATGGTGATAAATAGTGACAGAAGGCATTGGCAGACTCAGCCTGAATGAAAAAATATGACAACATTTTTGGTTGATCTAGTTTATTTTTGAAAAAAAAAAACTCAATTTTTACCATTCTTTGTGCTAAGCAGCCTCATGTTAGGCATACAGACATGAGTACTATGAAACCTTTCATCCGACACTCAGCAAGAAAGCGGAGAAGCATATCAGAATGTACTATTCCCTTTATTCATGTGAGCATTTATGAGTGCTATATTTCCTCTAGTACTGCAGAATAATGCACACGCCACCCACTCCGCTGTGTGGTTTGGTGAGGGGAAGGTACATTTTGTTTAGTCCTGCCTCGGCAGAGCCCTGCGAGAGCTTTTGATTCTTCTCCACGAAAAGAACATGAGATGATGTTTCATGACTACACTGTAGGGTGCGCGCTAGATTTTATTTATTTATTTTTATTCCAGAGATGTCATCTTTATCTCTGGTGAGATTACTTGGCAGTGACAGCTCATTTCGAAGGCATTTATGTTGGCACCAGTCTCACTACATCTGCACAAAACGTCAACGGTTAAGTCTTTAGGTTTGCTTGATTTACAATCAAAAGATGATTGCAGTCTTGTGCTTTTTTTATTTATTTATTTTTTACAAATGATTTTTTTTTCTCCACACTCTACTGCCAAGTTGACTTTGAGTGGGTGAGGAAGTGAGTGTGTTGTTGGTAAAGCCAAGGCTTACAGTGAGTCAGACAGAGAAGCCAACGGCATTCAAGGTGAGAGATTTGAGTAGATCGGGCTGAATCTGTGGAGATTTTTTTAACAGATACTCCGGTCTTTTAGTTTGATTAGCAGGGGTGTTAAGTAGGGACGGGAAATGTGCGTTTAAATTTTCAAACCGAGCGTGGCTGTTTGTGACATTGAGACGCGCAGCTGACGAGACACGCGGAGTACATTCAATCTGTGCACACAGTGTGCGGGTACATATTTATCCAAAGAGCACTTAAACTGATGCACGTGTGGCCTCGCAGATGTACTCACACACAAACACACCATCCACACGCGCGCCCTCAAGTCGAGGCTGGTGACGAGATTAACTTTTTTTTACCCCGGCGGTTGCAACATCTGTCCCGCTACATCTGTCAGAACGGCCAGGATTCCTAGCCGCTGCGCAACAAATCCACAGCTCGACCATTTACAGATTAAGCGCTGCAATAATACTCTCCTAAATTACACAGGAATCGCATTGCACTGACAAACAATACTTCACAGACATTTATTGTAGACAGAATGTGCATTAAACTGGTTTAAAATGACCCTCATAATTCATTCCTCACTTACAGTATACTGTTTTAGGGAAAATACCTCCTTATTGGACTAAGTGGATACTCATAATCAAATGTGGCCACTGTCCCTTTAAGCTTTGCCATGGTGACCCAGTTTCTGGCCCAGACCCATGGCTGAGTGTAATTCAGTGGAGCTGTGAAGGATTCTGACTACTGTCCCATGTAATCACGTCAGAGGAGACAAGAACAGGAATTAAGATTTTTAACAAGGTTTTAGCAGAGTGGCAGTCTTCTTCACAGTCATTGTTCCTCAGGCTTGAATCACATCCAACAGGAAATCTTACCTTGGAAAGTTTTAGTACCTTCATATTAAATCTTTTCATGTAATTTCGCTTGGGGGGGGGGGGGGG
>VUQR01013703.1:0-30938 GCA_015108515.1 Hemichromis elongatus | reverse complement strand
ATTCACAGTTTTTTATTTTTGTTTTTTTTTTTTTTTATGACAACAAGTCTTTGGTACACGATCACTTGACTTCTAAAACAATCAGTCTGTGTATAGTTAATGCAGTGAGTCTGTATGGCATATTTTTCAGATAATATGATTTAATAATCCTAATAATAATTTCATCAACAGATTTCTAATATACTTTAGTGAAAGTAACTATAACAAACTAAACAGGTAAAATGTTTGTATAGATATATATATATGTATATATATATATAGAGAGAGAGAGAGAGAGAGAGAGAGCCTGGTTTATTCTTAAATGCTCTTACCATCTTTGACGGAAAAAGACACCAGATCCTGTAACATTAAACCAGAGCTGGTTAGGGACAAGAGGGTTTGCAAAGATAAATATAATGTAATACATTTTCAGCTTTCATAGATAAACAGAAAGATTCATTGTTGTGCACTGTTTTGATCCCAGTATCACCAAACTACAAAGGAAAACTGTAGTTCAGGGTCATCTTAGCCTCTGTAAGAGTGAAAACACCTGTGTGATGGGGGTGGTCCCTGCCGCCAGCAGAGGTTCGCCCTGCAGGGTGGAGAGGAAAGTTTCCGAGCCTTCGAAGCCTAAACCTGACAGGAAGGCTCCCATAACTGGCATCACCGACTCATCCAGATCCAACCAGCGGACAAAGGCCTTCAGGTACTGCTCCCTAAATATGCTGAAATATAAAAGAAGTGGGCACTACTCAGCACAAGGCCAACACTGATATTGCCATGAGGGAATTTCATGGTTCAGCCTTTAATGGTTACCTATTTTCAGATCCAGGAAACAATTGGCCCAAGGAGACACCACAAAGAGCAGCATAAGCAAACCGGCTCTGTTCAGAAAACTGTCTGCTGATTATTCGCTTAGGGCTTTGGTCACATGGGCCATCTCGTGTTGCTCCTGCTCTCCCTGGGTCTGAGATGATATGGTCAAAGCTTAATGATTAACTTCAATGCAAGAAATGAATTTAGTCAGATTCAACTAGAAGCCAATTACACGTGTCACACTAGGAATCACTAAACTTACAGTAATTATAAACGTATGTGTAATGTATTCATACATATGGGTCTATTGACAAGGTGTAATAATGTCATAATAATGTAATAATTAGTGTATTATAAATGCTGTATGGTGGATTACCTACATGCCGATTTTACCACAAGACCTCAGTAGTGTAAATAAGGGCGAATGCCACCTTTCACAGAATAACTTTAATGTCATAAGAAAAAAATCAGTCTTAAACTGTCCGACTTTTGACTGCAGCGCGGATACAGTTTGTTCTGAGCCACGCTGAACTAGGTTACATGTCTAACTTTGTGTCTCTCACTAGCTCTCTGATGAACTGACCCGAATTCACGTGGCGAGGCTGTTAAAATGCGACCCACTTATTAATTTTTTAAAAAACTTTAATTTTGCTTTTACCTCACGTAACATTTATGTAGCTTAAACCAATAAATTTTAACAACACAAAACTTTAGCTGCTAAATAGCTGGCTGTTAGTGGCTGCGCTGCTGCTTTTCCGGTCAACTAGCTAACGGTACACTCCATAACATTACCACTGCTTTTACTTACTGCTAACAATAACTACTATGGAGCCGGGAAATATGGCAAACTTATTTTACCTGGTGCAATGTTGGCTTCCGTACTGCTCTGTTTTTCCTCCATGATTATTATTGATATCACAACTCCGCAGATTGAACTTTTGTTGCGTTAACGTGTCCGACGTGAAATGCACAATACAAACCCGGTCTATAATGGGATCAACTTACTTAATAAAACCTACAGTGTATGTCGTTGTAACAAACAAATAATAGCATCGCTTCTGAAATTCAATTTTCTGCATTACTATAAAAGCTGATTTGAGTCGCACCCCTGGTTGTCAAAAGTCTAACTTTAACTTCTACGACGGTAAGTGAAGGTATCATTTGTTTTTCAACTTTTAAGTGACGTAACTTCCACGTACACTGAGGAAGGTCAGTTTTATGTTCACCGGTACTATTAGTTTAGAAATTATTTTCGAGAAACTGATGAAATATAATTAAATTTAAAAAAAAAAAAGGTTGGATCAGGACTGAGCTGTTAAGTGCGCTCGCTTTTCCCAAAACTAATGATACCGATAAAGCCCTGCTTGTGACACACTGGTGTTATATAATTCTGACTAGTAGGTGTGAGTGTAGCATTTATTTTCCAACACAACCTTGGTTCATATAGTTCATAACCCTGCTATTGATATTTTTTAATTGATCATTGTGAAGGTTTTCAAAATTTTAAGAGCTATTCACATATATGTACCGACATGATCCAAGGTCTATTTCTGACAGTCTGACTGCCTCCAGTGATGCTTAGCCTCGGATGTAAAGTGACAGTGTATGAGAAGGAGGGCTGTCTGCCAAGGACATTGTCAAAGAAGCACATTGTAATCAGTTGATCAGATGTGGCCTATGGCCAGATGTGAAACAGAGAATTGCATTATTCAGAGCGGTGTTGTTAAAAAAAATGGATTTGATCAGTGCTACAAGCATAGAGAGAAAAGAACAGAAACTTTTACAGCAGTATGTGTAAGTATATAGTGAATATAGTATAGGATAATAGAATAGTTTATTACAGTATAACATGGTTTATTAAATAAAACAATTATAGATACTTTAAAGTATATTTTCTATATAATATTACTAATTTTTGTCTTTGGGGGAAAAGAGGGCCAGGGCACATGTAAATGAAATAGTAACATTAAATGTTGTGATTAACACAGCATAACTTATCCTCCAGTCAATTTATACAAAACAAAAACCGTATGCTTCCCTAGACACAGCTGTTCCAAGCAACTTCCTGATAAATGCACATCTTCTACAAGGTTCAGAAAAAGGTCCCCAAACATTTTCAAGCAACCCTTGTTTGTCTTTCAGTGTATATGTTATTCCTCCTTGTGGAAGGCCTGGGATCATTTGTCTAATGTGCAATCTTTGGTTCTTGAACTTTGTATTCCCCTCATTCTTTTTAATTTTTTCACTTTCTTGATTTTTATTATTTTTTTTTAGTAACTGTGTTCTGCTGAAAACAAACCAAGCCTAAATAGCTTGGTTTGGTGGATCTGCTTTTGAAATACTTCTCTAAGATTTCCCTCAGACCTCGTCCCAAAATGTTTATTACGCGTGTATCTTACCCAGACCTTGTATATGCACTCTGTGATCTGTGTTATGGCTGATGTTCTCTCGTATATCTTGTGTTTGCGTGTTTGCCTTCTTACTCCTGTCCCATCTGTGCCATCAGCTCCTCCACTTTTACTGCATGACCCCCCCCCCCCCCTTCAAAAAAGACCCAAAAAACAAAGACTAATGCAAACACAGGAAATGTGTGCAAAGGTGGATTACACTCCCATCAGGTCTTTGTGTGGAAGAACAGCCAGTACAGTGTGGGTACTTTGTCATAATAATATCCGGGCCTTGTCACAGAGGAATCTCCAAACCTATGTGAGCCATATTTGTCTCACCCTCAAAGCCATCCTGTTTATACAGCCCCGAGAGTATCATAAACAAGTCTATGTATGATGTGATGATATATCCAGTGGCATGTCTTTATTTATTTAATTTCTTTCTTTAAAAGTTTGAAAAATGATTCATACATTAAACATAGCAAGTATTGAACATACAGCTAATCACAGACAATATACAGATTAGAGGCGCTGTAAAGCGTCGTTACACAGGACCTTTGTGACTTATCAACCTTACAGAAATAACCTTTTCAGCTTGTCTCGACTTGTAATCAGGGAAAAATAAAAGCCCAGGATACGAGTTTGAAAAACCTTGAGTGTTGAAAAGCAGGGATAGAAAAGATAATATGAGGTGAACTGCTGCAGTGTCTTGCATGAAATTCAGACTATGTATTTGCACACCTGCCCCCAGTGCACCGGTTCTAGTTTTTATAGCTGGGATTAAAATAAACTGTTTTACCGCTGGGCAGGCTTAACTCTGATCCATCAAATTTGCGGACTCAGTCACATGTTAACTTTTCTTTTAAGTTATTTAGAGTCCTAGAAAAACATGCTACTGAGCATGCACATAGTCTTTCTTACACGTGGTTTAGTGTGTTAGCCTGCTACCATTTCCAAATGTGTGGCAAGCAAAAAAAAACAAAAAACAAAAAAACTGTGCCTGGGGCTGATGGGGGTTTGTCTTATAGGTAATTAATCACAGACTGTTGCAGAAAAAATATTATTTTTGATTATTTTTGACCCTACTTAGAAATTTAAGGTTGCCACCATCAATCTGCCCATAAAATTTACACTAATGCTAATATTTTTAATCAAAAGCGGTGATCTCCAGTCAGCGGTAAATGCGAGCAACATCAAGGGATCACAGAGGAATCATCTTCTTTCATGCCAGTCCATCCTGTAGCTGTTGATGTATTGCGGTCTGGACTTAAGAGAGGACCAGCCAAAACACTTGTCTGACACTTTTAATGTTTACATTTTGGCCTAGCAGCCAATATTGACGCTTTTTTTCCCCAACCTCAGAACCTTGGTTATTTTTTGCCTACCAAGAAGACAAAGTCTTTAACCCAGCCTTATGATCTCACCAATCGATCACACCTGAACTAAAATCCCTCTTCCGTCTTGTACTAGAGCCGTGTGTGTACATATGTGTGTTCAGTCTTACAATGGATTACTCATTGGAAAACACACAGGCAGACAGGCAAAACTCAAGCCAGACAAGTTCAAACACAACACCCCTCCTTTCTCCCCCCTCCAATAGCGTTTTCGCTAACAGACAATGTCAGGTTTCTTTTTTCTGTCACCTCAACGCTCCGCACGAGGGGGAGTTGAGTGAATCCAAGACAGAGTGAAGTCTATGACCTGTGGGGCATTTTGGTGGGTGTGTATGTACTTTGAAAAGAAAGAGAAGGAAGTGAGAATTTGATAACAGAGGGAGAAATAAACTGAGCTTGTGTTGTATGTGCCAAGTAGTGAATGGCCCAGCCTTAATATGAAAGGCAGCGGATGTGGTTGAGGATGGGCTGGATGGCACAGTGGCCCTGTTTCTGTCGTTAAAGGGCTGCGGGTTGTTCGTCCGACCTGGTGAGGTGTTTGCTCTTCAAAATTTCAACCTCGCAGTTGCTCTTGATTTAAAGTGCCTGCAGCATGAAATGTCCTTCAGAACATTACATAAACCTTTGTGTGCATCTTTTCATGTGAGCACTCCTTTAGAGATGTAAGAGAGGGGGTTGGTTTGCCTCACTGATATCTTTGATAAGTTGCCAGGTCCTCCCCTAACTCAACCTGTCCTAACAGATTCCACTCTGGACGCACTTGTAATTACAACACATCCCTTCTTCTTTCAAACCTTCAGACATACCACAAAAGTGACTTCAGCCACATCTTGTGCCTGTACGTGCATAAGTGTACTCGTGTAGGTCTGTCTGTGTGTGTGCGTGTGTGTGCTGCTGTGCACTTGTATAGGATACAAAGTGTTACTAAGGGTAGAAGGCATGTGAGTCTGTTGAGGAGAAAGTGCGCGGGATGAGGAGCAATAAAAGGGTGAGGAACTGTAAAGGGAGGAGAGAATGGAGAATCCAGCTGCTGTCGGCCGTGGCCAAAAGAGCAAACTGAAAGAAGGACTGTGAAAAAGAGAAGGGACAATGATAGGCATGCATTAAAAGGAGCTGGGGAGAGGGATATTCTGAGGAAGAAGGAAAAAGTAAGAAAGATACGAGAAGACGAGGCAGAAACGAAACCATGAGATTTATTTATTCCATGAATACAGGCTTATACACACAGTTCAGCACAGTACTAGGTTGTGTTTGTCTGTGAATGTGAGAAAATGCTGTTACATTCAGCCAACTGTAGCCTACCATTCTCCTTCCCACAGGCCGCACGAGTGCAGCCAGCACTCCGAGAACTCTGACATCGATGAGTCACCGCCAATGACCTTTCTCATGTGGTTTCTGAATAAGTGGGACTTTAGTATTTCTCGGTTTTTGGTAAGCATTAAAGGTTCTTTGAGCACTCTGTTCTGTTGGATGGAAGACCTTTATTTTATGCAGTATGAGTTGTGAATGGAATGCCTTTAAAAAAAAACTGGCTGAACTATAACAACAAAGCAGAACTCTTGTAGTCTCGGTTCCTCTATTGAGGATTTCTTGGAAGCGATCACGTAGACTCCTTCCAAAGGGCTCATTAAGGCTTCGTACATGCTGCTGTGCTGTTAAATTTACCCTTTAAATGTTCTTTCAGTCAACTTCTTCATAAACAACAAGGATTTTTTTTTTTATTTCAGGTGGTAGATGCAATTGAAAATTTGACTCTACACTGTCAGCCAGTCCTCTCAACAGTATATAACCAACCTGCTGTGACGAATTTGTATTAACACTGAGCCAAAACGATGAGTGCATTTATCTTCTGTCTGTAAATAAACTCCTTCTGGCAATCCTCAGCACAGTAAGACCATTGTCTGAGCCGACCTCTAAAGGAGCTGAGCCAGCTATAAGAGCAAAACTCCAGTGACCCAACTTGGCAGAACCGAAGGCGGTATGTGACATTTTAGTGTGGAAACTTGCAGTGGGTGTTGGCCTAGCGTGGAGACTCGCTGGCTGTTGATTACTGCAAAACAGATGTTCTAACTAGTGAGATGGCTCTGGCTGCATCCAGTTTTGCTCAAAGATAGTAAGCAGGCACGGGTGCTTCTGTCCAAACTTAAATACACAGTCTGATTTATTCTGCTGAAATCACGCCCAGAGTTGGACAGTCGCTTGTGTTTAATGTAACTTGTCGTATTTGTTTGGGGAAAAGAGATGATTGAGATTTCCCTGGATACAGTTAAATCTTAGCTTCTTGGAACACTTTGCAAAGAGCAAAGGTTTTCTAGAAGAGGGATGCTATAAAACCAGCATTGGCTCACTTTTACACTATCTGGCACTTTTTTGGGAAAAAAAAAATAATGTAAAAGTTGAGACTTTAGGAAATGCCTTTGTGCAGATCAAAATACAAGCCAATATACAGGATAATGGTTGGTGGGGGCAGGAAAGAAGTTCTGACGCAGAACGGGAGCGGGCTGTGTTGCTCAGGAAGGTAGTGGGTACTCATCTGCAGATTCCACTGATGGGAAGTCCCTCCGACTTTCCTGTCTACGTTTTTAGTTTAATGGCTTTGTTATTAATGTATCTTCTCACAATCCACTGTGCAGGAGGCAAAGAGCCTTCTGGACTGCATGGAACAAAAAATCAGTTTCCATTTGGCTGAAAAGTCCCAAGATGGCTAGATTTTTCTCCTTTTGGAATTCCTTTTATTCATCCCACTTATCCATCACTGTACCTGCATCACCCATATTTGTGATATGTCTCCACAATCAGTATTTCATGGGGGGCTTTTCTTGTCTGTCTTGTACAGTGCAGTCATTTTTGCACTGAGAAGAGGGCAACATTCCTGCTTGTCTTCCAGAAATCTGCACAAGAGCCATAGTTTGCTGTGAACCAAACCATAAATACCATAGACTGACTGAAGACAGAGAAAAACACTGGCAAATATAGCTCTGTGGAATTTTACATAACCACCAAAAAGTGGCAGCCAAATCCTCTGCTCACAAATTTTTTAGGGGTAGCTACAACCATTGTAGGCCAAATTTTCAAGAGACTATTAAAGGAGCAGTAGCTGAAGCTGCTTAAAAATTGTTTTCAGGCTTCCTGTTATTGTGATGAACAAAATGCCGTAAACTCTTCCATTGCCTCGATGACATCTTACTGTATTCGCCTCTCCTCCCGTCCCACCCAGTCCCTCTGTAGCTATTTTGCCTCAGCTAAAAGTTCAAGTTTATTCGGCTGTTATTGTCCCTCCTAAAAGATTTTTAGTCCTTTTCCCTGCAAGAATATGAAGTTACGCACAAATTTGCAGAAACAAATCTGTGTCAAGGTTACATAAACTGAGAAAGTAATCAAGCCGGGGGGAGAAAGCGTGTTGACATGAGGCTGTGCTGGGTGGAAACAGCTGGCCGTTTCTGTGGATTTCAGTGCAATATCAAACACTAACACATTTCGTGTGCTTAGCGCAAGTTGGTCACGCACGGCACAACTGATGCAATGTTTGACAGAAATATGAAGAGAAATGTATGGCTTTGTCTGTGTGCGCACGTGCATATTAGTGCTCACATGCACATAAAACACTCCAGCGTCACTGTGAGTGGGGGGGGTACACTGCATGAACGCAAGTGATTTACAGCTCACTGACGAGACTGTAAAAATCATCCAGCACAGTGTCAATGACCATGGGGACCGCAACTGTGCTTGTGAGAACTTGTTCAGGCCTGGAGGGGGAGGTCCACAAAGAAAACCACAGAGAAATTAATGTTGCATGTCTGTTGAGCAGAAGCAGCAGAGTGTAAATGGATAGTGATGTGACAGGAAGTTTGGGGTTCATTAAAATAATAAAAAAAAATACATAAAAAAATGTCAGCAACTGGTCACGAACATAATTTGTCGTGGATGTCCAACAATTTCTATAAAGCATGACCCAATGCGAGCATGATTCAGTGTTTGCACAAAGTTTCCAATACAGATGACTGTAAAGAAATATAGTTTCAGCTCTCATAATGCTTCTGAATCACTGACTGCACTGTACTGCTGTTGTTTAGTTTCTAGGTGTGTGTATTGGGATGGGCGCGCCTAGTGTCAGGGTCTGGAAGAATACAAGTATTTGAACACGATGCGTCACAGAAGAATTCAGAGCTTTGTTTGGTCCCACTTGAATTCTGACATCCTCTTCCATCCATTTATTCCCTCCTACAGTCGAGTTTCCTCTTTGTTTGTGTCTCTCTTCAACACACACAATATTAATAGTTTCCATGTTGAATCATACAGTAGGTGACTTCATGCATGCCCGTGCTTAATTGTCCACTGCATTTACTTTCTACATGTAAATCTTACTTTATTTTTTAAAAAAGGCACAGTGGTTGAACACAGAGGATAGTCTGCATGCAGAGCTGTTTACCTTTTTCCACTCTCAAGACTGTGTGCTGTGTAATTTCACAGATTCACTCCCAGTGGTTTGAATGCTGAAAGTATTTGTGGTTGCTCTTGGTAAATCAGAGGTTTCCTTAATCTTTTGGATTGCTGGAATACTTGGTAGTCTTACCATTATAGTAATAAAGATGAATGCAAACATCTAAATATTACTTGCACTCTTTGAAGATAAAGTCTACGAGTATGTCACAAGGGAATATATAATCCAAAAAAAAAGATATTTGTATAGCTTCCTTTGTTTCTAATTGTATTTCTTAATTGTTCAGTTGCTACAAACCCCGTGTTGGTATTAGACAGTTCTTCCCTTTGCCAAGTCCTTTTAATGACTTGTGAGCAAAAAACTGTTAAGTGACTGTTTTGGTGGGTTTTCTATTTCCAGACTCTGTTAATAGGGTCATTTGAAAACTTCACTCTTATCCTGGATCAGATTCAAGATGTTGACGCCTGGATAGTGGAGCCTATTTACTATTCTGAGTTACAGAGGAGACAGGAGAGAGAAGGAGGAGGGAGAAGCTAAGGAGCAAGTAGTGTCAAGCAACAGTAACCACTAGGAAGTTCAAGGAGTCGTACCTTCAGAATAAACTTAGCAGTTTCTGACCAGCGCTGGCTGATTTGATTGCTTTTCCATGTCGTATGGAAACAAGTTTATAGGATTCACAGTGTTCTGGGAAATATTGTGAATCAGGCAACTACACCATGCATGCAAACTTTGTTTTCCAGTTTCAAAAAACTTCACAAATAGTTTTTCAAGCAAAGCATCAGAGTCAAGAAAGTGACTGGCTACACATGTCTTCATGACTGGATTCAGCACTGATACATGTGCTTGAATCCAAGTTGATAAGATCTCTTTCTGCCACATGAACCCTGCTCTTGTTTTTAAACTATGTAAAACCATAGTTCTGCTTCATTTAGAACCCCAGTACCTAAAACATGATACTAATTGAGAAAATGGGGGGTTTGAAGCCTTAAAAGTCTAGATTTTTAAATACATTTCAGGAGAGTTCCAACTACTCCAATGATGGAGTGATTTGAAATTGCCACTCCACACTGAGGCCATCTGTAAAACTCAGTGGAGTCTCTGTCATGGTTTGGGGCTAAATTTCAGTCAGCAGTGTTGGAGATCTGGTCAAAACCGATGTAATTATGAATGCAGTACGGTGCTATCAGATTTGGAGCCACCATGCAATACAATACAGAAAGAATCTAATTAGCAGCACCTTTATTTTTCAGCATGGCAACAATAGAAAACACACTGCCAAAGCAGTAAAGGCATCCACGGAGAGAGACACACACTGGACCACTAACAGTCATAGACTGGTCTCCCCAGAACCTGGACATTAACATTATTGAAGCAGTGTGGGATCATCTTGACAGAGAACGGAACAAAAGGCAGCCAACATACAAAGATGAGCTTTGAATTGTCCTCCAAGAAGCCTGGAGAAATATCCCTGAAGACTACTTAAAGCAGGGGTGCTCAATCCCAGTCCTCCAGAGCTACCGTCCTGCAGCTTTTAGATGCATCCTTGTTCCGACACACCTGAATCAAATGAATGGCTTGGTATCAGGCCTTTGCCAAACTTGATGGCATGCTGAAGAGGTAATCAAACCATTTCATGGAGCTGTGTTGGAGCAGGGATGCACCTAAAAGCTGCAGGATGGTAGCTCTCGGCGACTGGGATTGAGCACCCCTGACTTAACTAAGAGAGTTCAGACTGTGCCGAGGAATAGTTATAGTCTCAAAGGAAGCATTCTGAATGAACTGTTTTTAGGTTTTGTTTAATTTCCTAATGACTCTATTTAAATAAAAAATGAAGTGCTGAACATGATTTATTTTTAAACTTTATTAAATGCTGTATATGAATTGTTAAATAAATTATTTTGCCAGTTATAAAGAATAAAGGCGCCTGGGTTTGTTCCCTTTGTTTCCCTTTCGATAATCATTAAAGACCCTTAAAAAAAAGAAAAGATTTGGTCCTTCTCGGGTAAAAATGCTGCTCTACTCCGCTTTGCTTTGCAGTAAGCCATCTTATTTTGAAAGTGTTCCCGGAATTTTTGCTTTCGTTTCGCGTCCCGAGCGCGGGCGAAGCGCGTTTGGGTTAATCGGGAGCGTCTAAACCTTACGCACGCAGTCTGGAAGTTTTCGCTTCAGTTTAAGTTTAACCCCCAGTGACTCCGGTTACAGACGGCGTGATCATGCTCGGAGAAGAAGAAAGATAAGAAGCTAAATAAAAAAGCCGGGCTGGATGTGACTCAGACTAAATTATGCGTCTGCCTGGGATTTACTGACCGGGAGTGCGCTCCTTAGGCTGGATGTATGGTTGACTGAAGAAGCCGTAACATTTGTCCCATATATTTGCTTCCGTGGAGCTAATTCGTGAGAGTTCTGATGGAGGGCAAAATGTTGTTTGCGTGGATGCTGATGTTTTTGCTCCTGCGGCCCTTGACCGCACAGAGCAGCCCACCTGAAGGAGGTAAGCGCCGCTGATTCAGTGGAAACCAGTGTAATTATAATTATTTGCATTGTATAACAGAGGGATCAAAATCGACGTGATGATAGCGACTAGCGGAATAACATTTTTAAAGAAGAAGATTACGAATAAAACAGTGTGAGTCACAGTGATCTGTAATTTTTGTTATTAAAGTGACTTAAAGCATTGGTGCACATAATAAAAGGAATACAGCTGGGCTCGGGGCGGATTAGGGTGGGGTTGACATTACACCAGTGTTCTCAGTAAAGTGGCATGACTCCAGGTATTAAATTGTCTGTTGATGAAATCTTACAGCCAGGAGCAGTGGCTTTATACAGTAGCGACCACCCAGGCAAGCTGAGGATGGCTTCAGGTGCTCCCAGGAATTCTCGGGTTATTGTCAGTTGATGACATCTCATGGCTTTACAACAGACTTCTAATAAGGGGAAGACTAAATAGCCCCCATGTCTGCAAGAAGGGGTTTCTTATTTTTAAATGATAATTTGCTTAATTTTAGTAGAAAACAAGAGTGCAAAGTCTTGTTTGTTTGTTTTTTTCTAAACATGCACAATAAGATGCTCCTTCTTATAGGCAGTTTTTAATTCTGATCAGTAACTGCTGATTTGCAGACTCCAGATCTAAATAAATCATATCAGCTCTTATCAGTGCCTTTGTATCCTACTAATAAAGCTCATGACCGCAGAGTGACAGCGATTTCACTCGGTGGTGATGGCACTGACGGGTTTCTTAGTGAAAGTGGATATTTATGGGTGCCTATAGTTAGGGATATGATGAAGCTTTGCTGTTCCATTAATAGGGATACGATGAGGCAACTTGGTCTATGGTAATTGGGCTTTATATAAATGTACTTGCTGCTTTTACTCATCTAGTTAAATAAAGGTCTTCTGTCTGTAACCTTTTAACAGTAGTTATAAATCACGAATAATTAACCATATATCTAATAAAGGCTCAAAAAGTAAAGTCATACTGTGCTCTAAAGCCGGGATGTCAAACTTATTTTACCCACTCTTTTAATAAATAAATGTGTAACAAAGTTCTGGTAGTTCATTTAGCAGACGGCCCTGTCTTTTGTTTCAAATGCTCCGAACAAAGGCTTAGGGTTAGGGTTAGTTAGGGTTAGAACATTTACTTTGCTGTAGCATAGAGATCTTTATCAGCAGGAAAAGCTATAAAACTTACATTTTAACAAATCCTAAATTAACCCTCTAATTCACATTTTCCAAAACTGCGCAGTTTGCCGCCTGATTTGGGCCCCCCTGGGCCATATGTTTGACACCCTTGCTTTAGACTGTCTGAAAATGAAGTAACTTAATGTATTGTATTATACTGAGGCAGTACCCTCTAAGGCACTGCTGAGGTGACTTGTACCTTCCAGAGACCAGTCATTAACCACCAATTTTGCGCCTTTGGCTACTACTAGTTGTTACAAGGCGTCACCAGCTCTGCATGTTTTGATCTGGCATGTTCATGAGTTCTCATGGCAAAACCCTGAAGAGGGATTTTTGCAATTTCTAGCTGCAGTCAAACCAGCGACAGCACTACACTGTGGATGTAACGGTGCAAAAAAAGGTGCTTTAAAGTAAATGTGCAAAATTTAGACTTTTCTATAGTGCTTTTCTACTCTTGCTGACCACTTAAAGCTTTATCTTTTTCATATCTTTCTCATCCCAGCACACAACCTATTTACTTCTTCACTGTGTTTTCAGCCAAAAAACCCCACAAAACAAAACAAAAAAGGCCCTCCCCTATTATTCCACCTTTAAATCTAAAAGAAACTGTCCAAATATGTTTCTTTTACTGCTTAGAAGCATGTCCCCCTCGGCCCTTAAAAAGGTTCAAAAAATTACCCTGATGTCCATTAGTGCAGATTATGCATGGGAGCTGATGTATTTCTGATTCCTACAAAGAACACAAAGTTCTAAATACTTCTAATCCTAAACAGCGCACGTTTATATTTGTCTGTTCATGTTTGCGGTTTTCACATACATGCTTCATTTCCACACACTCTCTCCAGCAGTAGGTCTGGAGGTAAAGGCGTACCTGCACAAAAGCAGAGGTAAGGGGCTTCTGTACGCAGCAGCACTCTTGCTCCAAACAAGAGTGATGTAAGGAATTCTTTAGGTTGATAGAGGGGAAAAAAGGCAGCAAGCATGCAGGCTGGCATGTGTGCACACACGCTTGATTTGTGTGTATACATGCTTCGCTGCTCGGCTTTCGACACCTTGAAGACTAGTCAACACCTCATGTCATGCATTGGACCTTGACATATTTAAAAAATGAGGCATTAAATCACACGCTTATATAACTGTATTTTCCGCAGCGTCATCTACGTACAGTCCAAAGTCTTCATCTTAAAGGTATCTGATTATTTTCCACTCCTGAGTGGCGATTTTAACAGTAGGCAGGTTTTCTTTTTGATCAGTGCACAATCTGTAGATCTGAAACTAAGTTCTGCTTGTTGTGCTGCTGTTTCCTCCTCTGTATATGGTCATCCAGCATTCCTCTTCATCTCTCACATGAAACTGACAGTACCCCCCAGCTTCATTCCTCTCCTTTTAACGCCTTTTATTTCCCTCGTCCCGCCTCCTTTCTCCACTCCCTCCCTCTATCCCACCAGGACCCAGCACAGCTACTGTTTTGCCGTCCTGCCTGTTCCTCTACTTTAGGCACTGTTGCTTCTGTTAAAAGATATGCAAAATTAGGGAGTGGAAAAAAAAATAATCCACCCGCAGATTTGTGCTTGGATGCCTTTAATCAATCGTCCAACTTTTGAAGTTACAGTATCATGACGCCCTCATCAGTTTTACACTTCCTCTGTTTATTTTACAGTCTTCTTATCTCCAATACCACAGCCTATTTTGGGGGGTTTTTTGCTTTAACGTTCTTCTCCTTTCATGTAAAACAAACTTTTTTCTCCATAAGATTTGTTTACTGTGACACTGTTTTTTCCCCTATAAAAACAGGATGGAGATATGTGTAAGGGGAGGCACGAAAAGAGACGTGTGGAAAAACAGAATCATAGAGAGAGTTGTTGACGCAAGTCAGCAACTGATTCTGCCTGCCTGATATGCATTTTAATAACTGTATCAATGTTTGTTGCTACTTCACAGTGCTGAACTGCTGTGAGGGGGACGTCCTCTTCTTGGTGGATTCCTCAGGGAGTGTGTCATCCTACGAGCATTCCCGCATGCTAGCCTTCCTGTCCGAGCTCATCTCCCCCTTTTCGCTGGGAGAGGACCAGGTAAGGGTAGGACTTCTGCAGGTGGGCACCACACCGCGTCTTGAGTTTGGCTTTGATAAATACAGCACCCAAAGCGGCCTCCAGGCAGCTTTGAAAACCATCAAGCCTCTCAGGGGGGACACCAATACAGTTGAGGCGCTAAAAATGACGAAGGATTGGGTCCTGCGACCTGGAAAGGCTGGCGGCGCCCGGGAAAGGCTCCCGAGGGTGCTAGTGTGGCTGACTGATGGGGTAAAACCAGGGGACGTGACTGGACCGATGGCTCAGCTACGAGACGATGGTGTGGCCGTGCTGGCCGTTTCCACTGGCCATGGCAACTACCAGGTGTTGAGGCAGGTGGTGAGCCCACCTGTGGAGGACCACCTGCACTTTGTGGACATTGATGATATGAGCATCATCACAAAGGAATTCCGGGATGCAATAATTGGTGAGTACATCATGAGTAGTGTCTTTATGTGTTGCAAATAAAAGATTTAAAGAATAAAAGTGAGAATGACAGATAATTAGAAAGAATTTGTTGTTGGATTGAACACAGCACACATTCTGCTCAACAAAAATTGTGTATCTGCACATGCCTGTACTACACAGAATGGGAAGAAATATTATTCGTGATTGAGCCTGACCAATTTAAACTGGATTGCTCATATGCTTCAGTAGCCTCAGTGATGTATTACATGTCTCTCTGTGCTTCTCCCTAATTCCACACATACTCCTGAAGACAAGAAGACCAACTAGCCGAGACACTCTGTGTGTGTGCATGTGTATGAGTCCCTGTAACGAGATATGCCAATCTATTAATGGATTAATGATTCACCATCTCTTTCTGCTCCATCCAACACTATGCCCAAAATGACACACACACACACATATATATTTATATATAGAGACCTGGAAGATGAGACATGGATAGATTAGGTAACTGCCATAACACTCACAAGGGACACTACAGTATTTATACTGCAGCTGTAAGACATGATGCATAATACAAAATAGGGCTTGTGTAGAACAAGGTGAAATGCATCAGTCCTTGCTGGATGCAAAAGGATCTAATCGCAGATATCAGTGCATCTGTGGAATTTGTTATTGTGTTGCAGGGCCTCACTGGGTTGGCTATTTCAGGTTGTCTTATTGCTGTAGCTGTGAATGCGTTTAGACACCAAAGTCTGGGTGTTTATGTGGGTAGCTGGCTGAAGCCAAGGCATGTTTAGTGCTTCCTTCTGTCCTGTCACCATCATTTCTCCTCCTCTTTGAATGATAACTTGTCCCCAACAACGTGTGCACACGCTAACACGAGGAACTTCCGTCTCCAACAGAGATTATCCGAGCTGAACGAATTCACGTCCGAGACGTCTCCACCAGCGCCGCTACTCTGCAGTGGCGACCGGTTCTGTCTGGGTTGACGGGCCACTATGAGATCCGCTTTGCTGCGGTTCGGACAGGGGCCGGTGGCGCTGAGACCAGTGGGCCTGGTGTCAGTGGGGCCACTGAAGGAATTCAGTACCAGAGACTCACCCAGACGGCGGACTCCAACACTGTCAGGTTAACTGGCCTGAAGCCTGATACCAACTATATCGCCATTCTGAGACCAGAGTCCAATGAACAAGCCTTTAACGACCTCTCTGTCACCTTCAGAACTAAACAAGGTTGAGTTCCATATATATATATATATATACATATGCTTGCTTTGCAACTTGCACAAATCCTTTTCATTCTGAATGATTTTTTTTGTTATAGGCCTACAATACAAAAATAAAAGATAAATCCACTATAAAATAAGCTCATGTAAAAGATTTTATTTTATGGAAGAAAAAACTCCGAGTGAAAATTCTCTTTATATTTTTTCTACTGCCTCAGCAATTGTTCTCGTCTCTCTTACACCCCAGAGGTGCTGAGCCCAGCTGTGGTAACAGTTTCCGAGTCTGGACACACCAGTGTTCGGGTCAGCTGGGGTCCTCTCCAGCCAGGGACGGTTGAGAGTTACTCTGTTGAGTATTCTGCCCTGCCCAGGGGTAAAGTTCACTATGTCCAACTGAACCGAAGTCAGAACTCTACTCTGCTCAGAAACCTCCAACCAGATACCACTTACTTGGTCACTGTTAGCGCCACGCACACCTCAGGGAAGGAGAAAGCCATGTCTGTCAAAGTGTGCACTCAAGAAGGTGAGGTCGAATTGGGTCATAATCCCGATCCTGCACTTCTGCATCCTAAATTCCAGATAACTGCAGTTCCGCCCAGTTTTGCCTCTTCCAAGGAATTGTCTGATCTGTTAGTTGAACTGGATCCAATAAATTACAGTACAGTCTCTCTGAGTTTCAAGCTTTTTGCTCCATTGCTTTATAGTTCTCTTTCCTTTTGAAATATAACCTATCTTTTGAATGGTCTCTGTCTCCAGCGACTCCAGCCCTGGCAGACCTCCAGTTGACTACAGTGGGTAGTGACTCAGTACAGGTTGAATGGAACGGTGGCACATCTGGCTTGAGGGGCTACTGGCTCACCTGGGAGGGACAGCAAAGCTCTGCCCCTGGTCAGCGCTCCTCCCTCTACTTGCCACCCGACTCCCTCTCGACACGGCTCACGCACCTGCCCCCTTCGGCTAGAGTGTGTGTGTCACCCATTTACCGCACAGCTCGGGGAGAGGGACTGTGTTGCACGGCACAGTTTCACTCAGGTGAGTGTGGGCTGGGTAGCACCAAGGAATTTAATTTCTTTTTAAGTTAGTTGGTTAATATAATGTGGACTAGTTTTCCTAGTTCAGGTAGGCAACCCACAGGCCTCACTAGCAACAGCTACTTAACATTAATAGTCCTTAAAATGACTTATTTAAAAGTAATTTTGCACTGCAGCAAGTTCTGCAAATGAAAGTTAAATCCCTTGCTCTGTATTGGGAGTGGAAGCAGAAACCACAATGATTTTTTTCTCATAACATTTTTGTTCAAGTTATTTTAATTCCTTAATAAATGCCTCTCGTGTGCACTTTGCATTGCCAAGTTGAAGAGCTTAAATTGTATACATACTAATATCTCAGCTGCTTCTTTCCTTCGTTTCCTTTAGATGCATTAGTGTATGGCTACCAATCATAGCACCCCGAGACTGCAACTGCACCTTACCAAACATGGAGGGATGAAGGCGAGAAGAATGCTGACTTTCATCTATAATTCTTTTCCGTGCCTTTCCCCTCTGTGGAAATCCTCCAGGAGTGATGTGTGGGTTGGCTTACCGAACACTCATGTGGAAGCCATGGACACTTAGGAGTAGTCGGGGGGGGGGAACACAGCCACATGCTGACTGCTGCAATCTGCGACACAAAGGAATAACTGCTTTCCTGTTTTTATCTTCTCATCTGGTTTGCACCTGTACTAAATGATGCTTCACATTAAGAACACGCGCTTAAGAAAAATAAATTGTAGGTCTGTTTCACAACTACAGAGAAGGGTGTGCTGGGAATGTTGAGGTTTTATATGGCTTGTTTACAATTTTTTTTTTTTACCATATGCGGGCCATGTGTTCACATCTCCTCCCCACCCCCAAATCCACGTAACACAAAGAAAACATCTGTTTTATATTTTTGATGAATACAATGAATTCTGCTTCAGGTGAAAGTATTCAAAAGATTAAAGCTTTGTTCAGATTCAGTTTAGATTACCTTTCAAGATATTACTAAAAAACACCAGCCACGTGCTCTGAAAGTAGAGCAATGCTGTATATAATGTACTGCTGTCATGTACATCCAGTAATATTTATTAATCTGAAAATCATGCAAAAATAATAAATCTATTACTTGTTCACAGACATCTTTACATTTTAACTGACATCTTTCTTTTACAGCTAGTCTCTGCTGCCCCCTACTGACCGGATGCTTTTACTGTATACTGAAAACATGTATTTTATGGTGACTACATTTGGAATTTAATACCAGCTTTCAATAAAGTCATTTTGTAATTTTGTTTACATATTTGGTTGTTTATTTTAAATTATAGTGTTTAATGGTATGACTGACTGGAAAAACAGCCAAGTCTGATGGGCATCGCATTGAATTCATTTTAACAGCGATAAAAAGTAACACTCCGTGACTGAAAGGTCACCCCCACTCGCAAAAAATGTATTTACTAGTTTTACATTTACAAAGAAAAACATAAAAAAGAAAAAATGTAAAATAAAACTGCAGCTGGACTGCTGGTAGCCTCCTCTGGTGGTTTTTGTCTGTGAGGGGGAACTCAGGAAATAGCTGCTGATGTTTTTTGAGCTGAGGTGTGAACAGTCCAGGTGACTGATTTTGAACACCCAGACTCCTCCTGCCCTCGAAGCTAATCGAATCTGTGTGGGGTTTTCTACAAACAACAAAGCTCTGGATTTGGTCTTTTCAAACAAATCTACACAACCTGATTTATTTTGGTTTATTATTCTATTACTGCCTCTATCGAGGCATCTGATTTAGTCTATCACAACACTGAAAATGCAGCATACCTCTGTTGAGGCTCACTTTAATTTTAGATGAAAAACTAGTATGTGTGACAGATTTGCTGTCTTGCTGAGACACGCTTGGTTTTTTATAGGTACATGGCATCACAGCAGGCTCAGTGTCATGGGTAAGGACGCTTTAGTGTATTAGGAAAACCTTAACATTAGCAGCCCTTCAAGCTTTTCTGTTTGTTTTGAATTACATATTTTTTCATCACATCATCGGAGAGTCTACCACTCTGAAAAATTGATAAACAATGTTATATTTGTACCTGGACAAGTGAAGAGAATGGCACATGAAGTGTTGACCTGGGATTCATGCAAGTTTGTGACTGTGATGGAGACAAATTAGGAAGCCCTTGTTCTGTGTCCAATATGCATTTAAAATGTTTAAATGCCTCTATTACAGTCTTTACCTTGCATGAATGCCATGCCAATTTAACTATGAACCACTTGTTTGGCATTAAAAATCAAAGTGTAGGCAGTCAATGCAGGTTTTGAAAAAGCAATAATGCCATTTTTTTTAGTGGGCTGAAAACATTTTAAAAAAAATACACAACACATATCAGCTTGGGCCTTTTCAGGCTGCAGATACACAAAGCTAGTACAAACAAAGCAACTAAGGTTTCACTCAAATGGGTGTGCTAACACTTATTACGTGCATCATTTTCTTCCGTCTATAGGGGCAGTAGTGAGTCCAATATCGCTCCAGCGTTTGAGGCCACCATCCTGGAAGTACATTACATTACATTATTGCCCAATTTGTAACCAAAGATGCAAAAATCTGTTATTAATAAATATAAAACAGTAGAGTTAAATTCATACATAATTATACAGCACTGTTAGTAATGAAAGATAACGCATTAGTTCAGCTCTAGTCGATTAAGAAAACAGCCACCCTAATGTGAGACCAAGGTACTGAATATAAAAAAACATAACGTGTAAGTCCTCATTAAGACCTGGGGAACTGGTGGCCTTAAGGACATAGATCCAAAATGCTTTTCTGTGTTTAATGTGTGTGAATTTATTCCCTCTTCTGGCCACCTCTGTCTTAGGGTTGCATCACTCCCATTATGCACTTATATGTAATTTTTAGCCATATGGAAATACCAGTATGAATGTTTTTTTTCAGTTTTGCTAATTGTAAAAAGGGGTTTCCTTTAAATGCATTGGTAACTTACTCTAGAACTAAAAAATACATGTTCACCTGTATGTTAACACAAATATCATCCATTCACATTTCATAGACGTGGCCAAGACAATCTGCTGAAGTTCAAACCCAGTCTAAACATGGAGAAGTGACTATGAATGTAGCACGTTTCCTGATGTAAAATAGGCTCGGCTGAGTGTTTCAGAAACTGGTGATCAACTGTGATTTCTCCTAACAACCATCGCTTGGGTCTTCGGAGAACAGTCCATAAAATAGGTAATATCCAGTGAGCGGCATGGTATCTGAGTGAAAATGTATTGTTCGTGCCAGAAGTTGGAGAACAATGACCAGACTGCTTTAAGCTAATAGGAAGGCAAGATTAACTGATATATACTACGATATGCAGAGGAGCATCTCTCAACACGTCAAACCTTCAAGCATATGGGCTGCAACAGCAGAAGAGCACACTAGGTGCCACTACTATCAGCTAAGAACAGAAAACTCAGTATACCAGTAAAGCTCACAGGGGGAAGCAGATGACCATATGCTGCAAAGCTGAATACAATGGCTCAGGTTTAACTCTGATCAAAAGTTTTTTGTGGTGAATATTTTCTTGGAACTCTTCCTGCCCTTTAGTATTATCAGTCATGGACCAGTGTCCCCAGACCCTGGACCTCAGATTTATTTAAGTAGTGTGGGATCATCTGGATAGAGAAGGGAACAAATACCAGCCAACATCTAAATAGAAGCTTTAAATCTCCTGGACTGCTACTTAAAAATGACAAGAAAGCCGGCCTCAGAGAGTTCAGACTGGAGTGAAGAATAAAGATGTGTTTTGGGATTGTACAAACTACATTTTTGCTGTCAATACTGTATTTCCATTGATGTTTGCATTGCGTTCGTGTTAATAAACTGCCGCACCTATTTCATATTTTACTAGCAAAACCAAAGCACGCCTCTCCTACTTCCATACATTTACTTCCTTAAAAAATTACTTATGCATCACACAAACCCAAAGAGAGATTTTAGTTATATATAATCGGAGCATAGTGAAGCAAAAGAACAACAATCAGAAATAATATCTGCCCCACCAAACAAACAAACAAACAAACAAACAAACAAACACATTGTGGTATTCGCTGAGTGAACTGAGGGCTGCATGAGGGACTGTACCGAACAGTAGAGGGCGTCAACCTACGGATCTTGCTTCCCGTTAGCCCGTAAAGCTGCAATAACCAAGCCTTGACATTGCAAAGATGGAGGCTGTTATAGTTTAGACCAGGATATACAGAAAGCACAAACTGCGAGTTTCAGAGCTCTGTTATGACAACATTTCCAGCTGCTCAAGGTAAATGGAAAAAAGTAGCTGAGCTACTCGCTCAGTAAACATTAGCGTCTTTGCAAAGTTGGATAGTTAGCTAGCACAAATGACAGCCAGCTCATCTAGCTAATGTCAACGAATAGGCTAGCGTAGTGAGCATTAGCTGAGCTAGCTAGCAACATTGGATCTACTGCAGTGTAGTTTGGGGTAATCGATAAGTTATCGCTCACGATATTTATTGCCGATGGTTTCTTGACTTTTTCATAGAGACAACCCAGTCGTTAATTTCAGATGATGTCATCTGCAATATGAGGAAGATGTTTTGGTGTCAATGCTAGCCATCGTTAGCAAATTGCTCATTTTCAGTACCGTTTCCTGGTTATTCCTCGGCTTGTTATTACCAAGCCGAAGTGTAGGACACAAATGTTTCGTTCCTGGTGTTCGTTTAAGGCTTCAGTGTAAAACACATCTTGCATTCAACATTTGCAATGCTGACCGTAGTACTTTTTGTTTCCTCTTATCTGATAGAACGTAACATTAGCTAAAACATGACATCTCTGGGCTGTTTGGATCCCTTTTCCTGTCATGGCACATATCAAGGAGTACGACAACTGAGTGTCCTTTTAAGGTTTTTCTGCACTCTTTTTTTGTTTTCTTTTTTTTTATGAACAAAACCGCAGTTAGCCCACACTCATTTTACTTTAGCTAATACATGTTTTGTTGTAGCTAACAAGACATTTAATTACAAATTCCAAAGTACGTGGACTACGCATTTTGACTGGTTGGTCAAACAAGTTGATCAACCAGTCAAACAAGTTAAAGCTGAAAAACTGCTGTGGTGGTCAGGACCTAAACAATTTCCACTGGAAGAGGTGTGACCATTTCTCTGTTTGGATTGTAACAGCAGTTCACAAGTAGCCCTAGTTTGGACAACTTTCAACTTCTGGATTTGTGTGTCTGCAGGTGGAGGCAGGAGGTGTGAGTAGAGTGCAGTAGACATCAGCAGCATGTACTCCGATTGGCGCTCGTTGCAGTTGGTGGTGCAGAGTGACCAGGGACACCTCAGTGTTTTGCACACCTATCCCCCAAGTGTGGGCACAGAGGTGGCAAATGCTGTGGTCAAACCTCTGGGCACAGCTGTAAGCCCCGTTGCCACAGAGAACATCCTCAAAACAGACAAAGAGGTAAGACGATGATCCACCACGAGCATGTCATTTTAATGTTTTGGTAGTCTGACGGTCTAAATCGCTATCACCGTGATACTTTCCTCACTGGTGGATCACAAATTTCCTTTTAATACCAGTTATCAGAGCTAAGTGAGCACATGAGTACTTTTGGTGGTATCAGTATGCTGATTTTTTTTAAATTATCATTATTTACATGGAACAATAGAAATTAGAACTGTTCTAAGATTACCCCCTAAATATGTAGCGCTAACTACATTCAGAGGTTATTATGAGTGTAGTACGTGATAATAAAATAATCATCAATGCTGGACTACATAGATGTCCATTAAAGATATGACAGTGATGCAGATTTTCAGTTTTATTGTGCTTTTACATTTTTTTTAAGCTTATCATGACAAGCTTTATAGAGTTATAAAACAAAAGAAAATGTAATATTTAAAATGAAGCTTCTAAATACATTTTTACATTGTTATCAGAATCTGGACTCCAAGAAATCCCTCCTTTTGGTTTCTTCATTTGTCACTGTCATTCTGTCCATGATGTTACTGCACAGTGCTCAGTTGGTTGTCACATGTTGTTTAGTCAAGACTATCTCTTTTGTGGCTACTCTTGCATATGTAGGCCTGAATGATAGAGTGCTACTAAGATGGTTTCTTCTATCTGTTGCGTCTATCAAATGGTTGGTGCTTTTGAACACATTCAGTGCGCATCACGCAAAAAAATTACGTGGAGAAAATAATCTGCAAATAATAGTTTTTATGTATTTTATGTACTAATACTGTATCAGTATAAGTGACACATTAAGCTCTCGTGTAGGCTCTAGACACAACACGAGAGAAGCCAATTTAAACAGTTACTATTAATGTAAACCAGATACATCTCTGATTGCTTTCTTTGCATGATCCACATAAACACTGGAACATCTGCTGACACACACCACTGTGAGCAAGTTAATGGCAGAGCTCACAGTAAACCAGCTGCTTCAATTAATGACGTGACAGCATGTGTCAGGAAGTGATGCGAGTGGAGCTGCGTTGGGTTAAAAATACAACAGCATTACTCAGGTGCACCATGCATCTAAAGTGCTGCTCTAGCTTTGAATGCCACTTCATGCTGAGGGTAGAGCATGGATAGGAATACTTAGCCACACTAAACTCTGCTGGATACTTACACAAAACTATTGTGGGAAGTTTTGCACAATATCACTTTAAATTTAGAGCACCTGAGCTGTCTTGTAATGTAGGCTGACTTGAGTTGCTAAGTAAGCAGGTTTATGTTGGAGGGGGATATTTTGATTGTATTTGTAGGGTACAAGGAGCTTTTCTAAACTTCTTTTTGTTACTCATTTAATATGGTGCACACTAAACAGTCCATTACCATATTAAAAAATGTCGCCATTCTCTCTGTTTCATTAGGAATGAGTGATGTAGCTTCTCTGCAAAAAATAAGACAGTTGCTTATAATAAAATATCTAACAATGGTTTGGTTCCCAGGTGAAGTGGACTATGGAGGTGCTCTGTTATGGCCTGACCCTTCCCTTAGAGGGGGACACTGTCAAGCTGTGTGTGGACGTGTACACAGACTGGATGATGGCCCTGGTGTCGCCTAGGGACTCGATGCCTCAGCCCGTGGTGAAGGAGCCCAACATGTATGTCCAGACTATTCTAAAGCATCTCTACAACGTCTTTGTACCAAGGTATGTCTAAAAACTTTATTCCCCATTAGCTTAAATTTAAAAATGAATGTCTTTTTTTTACTGAAGTCTTTTACTGCTTTTATTGCTTTTACATTCACTCATTTTAAACAAGCTGTTTCTCCCTCCAGGCCTGAGCAGCAGAGTCTGAACCACATCAGGCTTTGCCAGCAGGTTCTGACTGCAGTCCAGAAGCTGGCACGAGAGTCCGTTTCCATGGTGAGAGAAACCTGGGAGGTGCTCCTGCTCTTCCTTCTTCGCATCAATGACACTTTGCTCGCACCGCCTACTGTTGGAGGTAAACACCCCCTTTCTTTCCTGAACTCTTCCTTCTTTATCTACTCAGTTATTATTTGTGATGATTAGTTATAATAACCCTCTGTTTTTCCCCCCCCTTTCTTTCAGTGGGGGTAGCCGAGAAACTGGCAGAGAAACTGATGGCAGTGTTGTTTGAGGTGTGGCTGCTGGCATGTGCCCGCTGCTTTCCCACACCGCCATATTGGAAGACAGCAAGGGAGATGCTGGCCAATTGGAGACATCATCCTCCTGTTGTAGAGCAGTGGAGTAGAATAGCCTGTGCTTTGACCTCCAGGTTAGATTGGATTCAGTTCATCTTTTTGTATTTTCAGTGCTAAAAGATTTTCTTAAAATTTTGATATACGTGAGGTTTTAGAATGTTACTTCTGTATCCAGATTGGAGAAGAAAGCCCAATAATATGTAGTTAGGTCCACAGGTTGTTGGACAGTGACAGTTTTGTAATTGATGAGATTGTATGCATACTTTCAGCTGTTATTCAGTGAGTTTGACAAAATGATTGCAATAACATTTTAGGATTTACAGCCATTTTTAGACATGCCTCTCATTTTCAGAGGCTCAAAAGTAATTGGACACTTGACAGATAGTTTCATAATCAAAAAAAGCAACTGAAGAACTTTGCAAGGCAAAGAAATGAGATATTCTTCTATGGAGAAGGCAGTCTGCCCATCTCAGACCAACAGAGCATGCTTTGCAGTTACTGAAGGCAAAGAAATTCACAAACAAGCAGCAAATGAAAGTGGCTGCATTAAAAGCCCAGTAGAACATCTCAAGGGATAAAATGTGGTTTATTTTTTTTTAGGTCTCTGTTAATGTAGTCTGTGTATTCCTGTCTCATTTCCTCGTTTCAGACTTCTGCGGTTTACTCATGGACCGTCCTTCCCGCCATTTAAAGTTCCAGACGAGGATGCCAATCTGATTCCTTTAGAGATGGACAATGACTGCGTGGCCCAAACGTGGTACCGCTTTCTACACATGCTCAGGTGCATATTGCCTCAACTGTATAAAAATGCCTTTGCTTGAAACAGAGATATTCTTTCTTCTTCCTAACTGACATATATGGTCTTTTTTGTTTGTTTTATTAAAGGGGAAGTTGAAGTTGTCTATCTGCTCTAGTTCAGCTCTATTTAACTGGATCCAAACTTTCATGTCTAGCTTTTTTTAATGGAACTTCATCTTTTGTTCCCGCCTTTATTTCCTTTTACTTCCTTCTTCTACCCAAACCTATGTCACATTTATTCAAGAAAGATTTAGCTACACTTTAAAACTTTTGGATTAATCCATTATTATGTTTGCTTTCTTGTTTATTTCCAGCAACCCAGTGGATCTGAGCAACCCCGCAATAGTAAGCACCACTCCAAAGTTTCAGGAACAGTTTCTCAACTCGAGCGGCATACCCCATGAAGTGGTGTTGCATCCATGTTTGAAACAACTACCCCAGATCTTCTTCAGGGCCATGAGGGGTGTTAGCTGCTTAGTGGATGCCTTCTTGGGTAAGAGGAGAGCTTAGTTAAGATGAAAAGCTCAGTTGAGTGATATTTAAGACGTTCAAAGTGAAGCGGAGCATATAATTAAGGGATGAATGTTAAAGCAACTTCAGCTTGGTGACCATTTTTGCAATCAGTGATTTAATGGATTATGTTTAGGAAATATGTTGTTGCTGCTTTTGTGGCAGCTACCTGCTTCAGGAATTATTGTGTCCCGAAAAAAATTGAGAAACTGCTGCAAACGAAGCGTTACTTTGACAAAAATGCAAGCAGCCGGTTTTCATTGTGATCTGTCATAGGCAAAAAGTTTAAGTTCAATTTCATACTGTAATCGTAATCTGTAGAATCTTTAACAAACAGTAAAGCCAAACATTACTGATGGGTTTTATAAGTCAGATGAAAATGTAAGTTATTTGTGATTTTTAGAAAAGAAAAAGGTTCAAAAAAAGTTGTTATTCTCTTTCTACCTCTGAGTAAACTGGAGGATATCAGTCAGTAATGCCTGTTTTAAAGATTTCAATAGAAACATACCGGTGTGTATTTTTCTCTTTACACTGTAGGTGTCTCTGTTGAAAAGAAAGCTGTACGGGAGAGGGTGTTCACTTTTTGTCCAGTGCCGCTCTCTCATGGTACAGACATCAGCTGATACATGATATAATGTTTTGCTCTGGGCATGTTAGTCGATTGGTCCATTCACTGGTGGTGATGATATTCGGACTCACAAGTCGCATATGTCAGATATTCAGACTAAACTACAAGATCATCAGGGGGGACTCTGCAGGCATGAAAATGGAAAATCAAAATGAAAATCAGTGATTGGTGATTTGTATCTAACCATTGTCTTGCATGTCTATGAATCAGTGCTGTCTATGATCAACTCACAGACTTAAATAATACTGTGAATGGAAAACTGCTTCAAAATGATTTGAATTTACCCAAAACTAGTTCTGTGCTCTGGGAGGAAAAAAATGGTTGCTGATTTTTATTTTACGTATTTTTGTCGCTGCCATGCTAATCAGATGACACCCCACCCCCCAAATATCTGAGGAAAATCGGACTATTATACCCCGACTCATTTTGCTTTTCTGCCACCAGGCATATCACGTCCCAGGGCTGACAGCGCCCCGCCCACTCCAGTCAACAGAATTAGCATGTCGCCGCCGCCCTCGATCACCAACACGACGCCGCCTCATAGCCGAAAGCAGCGCCACACGGTGGTCACCAAAACTACAAGCAAGAGTTCAGCTGTGAGTTCTGTAACTGCTGCAGAGATGCAGAACAACAACTTAACTTTTAGACGTTTAAGTCTTAATTTTCAGTTGGTCTGCAGGCAGAAAAGACTTAATTGTTGAACTCGGCACATTATTGTTTCCATGCTGAAGCCGGACTGTCTAGAATTTTTAAGCTGTATTTCGGTACACTTGTCTAAATCTTGTGTTCTTTTAGTTGTCGAGCTGTTTTCAGCCTATTGACATATCTTCCTCTATTCGCACCCTGTAGGGCAGTGGTGGTCAGCCAAACAAAGCATCGCAGCAGCAACAGCAGCAGCAGCAGCAGCAGCAGACTTCGTCCTCCCCGACCCTTCTTTCAAGCCCCAACCAGAGCAGTTGGGAGTCTCGGCCCCTGCCGGCCCCAGCGAGACCGAAGGTCAACAGCATCCTCAACCTGTTTGGCCAGTGGCTTTTCGACGCCGCTCTCGTCCACTGTAAGCTCCACAGCGGCCTCAGCCGAGACCCCAGCATGACGGGTAAGAAGCGAAGCGATGTCTTACGCTGTTTAAAATTATGCATGGGCAAGTAGGTGTTTTGTCAGTGTTCATAAGTATGTGTTCCTATAGATTTATGTGGTTTTTTTTTGTTGTTGTTGTTGTTGTTTCTTTTATTTTTTTTATTTAATTTTTTAAAACTTTGTACTCTGTTGTTGGGATATTCTTTTTGTTTTTTCACCATTTTCTCTGAAACTCTGTTGGGCCTTTCTGTGTGCGGAGGGCTTGGTTAGAAGTGGCCTCGTATGAGATTTCCATCTGACTCTAATCCATTTGCATCTACCAACAATTTAAACCTGGCTCAAACTACATATAGGCTTTAACCCTATCCCGAGCAGTTGATACATTCAATTGTTAAAATCATCACTGGCAGCGGAGCTAAGAGTTAATGACAGCACACACACTTTTTAGCGTTTGCAACTGGCCCTCTTTGGCTCTTCTCACGTTTCTCTTTTTGATGTAGTGTCCTGCACGTGTCTATCATGTCTGATTAATGTAAGAAATCTGTAATGAGTCAGAAGTCGTGAACAAAAAAGAAAAACCACGCAATTCATGCCTGATATGAATCGATCCCAAAATATTGGATCTGCTTTGATTTTTTTCTCTCTCCACTATTTCTGTTATCTTGCAGCCTCTTTTATCCAAATTCTCCTTTCTTATAAATCTTGTAAGTAGGAATGGCAGCTTTCCCCCCCCCCCTCACCCCTCACTTGATTTGCGTTTCTTGACAAAATCTTCCTGCTTTTGAGTTGAGTTCCTCATGGTCATCGTCATCATCACCATCGTTTTCTGTTCCAACTCCTCGCCATATATAAAAGTTCACCAGCGTTCTTTCAGCGTTTCTCCAGAAGTTGATGGAATGGGTTTCACCAAACTGACCACTTGTCTCGACATTAACGTTGCCAGTTTGTGACAGTACCACCCCATTTAAGTTGCCATTTTCTTTTTCCTTTGAGTCACGCTAATCCTTACTATTGTGTTTCAGACTCCCCTCGAGTTTAGCATTGTTTCCTGTATTTTCTTTTTGATGTTGTCTGTTCACTTCAGTTTTGAATTATTTGTTTTTATTGGTTTAGTGCCTCAATGCATGAAGTGAATGTGACAGTCATATGATTGCAGCATTGAGGGATGCTGACACAGGGATTTTGCTTTATGTCCCTGCAGCAGTGAAAGCCTGTATTCACTGTTTTTAGTACGAGCACGCTACAACTTATTCACTCTTTGTCCTGGTGATAGGCGGACTTTCTATGGCAAACTCTTTGTGTCAGAGTTCCCTTTATTGAATGCTTTTATTAAAGGATGTGAGTGTGTGTTTGCTGTTAATAAAGCCCTTCCTTTCTCTTGTCATGATAGTGATTAAATATCTGCTTTTTGTTGCTTTTATGTTTTTGAATTTTTACTGTTAATGTTTTGTTCTAGTGTGCATATAGTACAGTTTTGTCTGCGTTTGCCTGTTTTGTCATACATGCATGAAAACTAAGGACTGCAATGCAATTCAGGGTCCTTTCATTCTTTTCTTTTTTTTTCCCTCCACACTTTGTACAGCAATAGCCACTCAGGTGGGCTTGGAGCTGAGAAGGAAGGGTTCCCAAATGTCCACCGACTCCATGGTGAACAACCCAATGTTTGATGCCAATGAGTTCCCAGAGAGCTATGAAGCAGGACGGGCTGAGGCCTGTGGGACTCTGTGTCGCATCTTCTGTAGCAAAAAAACTGGAGAAGACATTCTACCAGTTTACCTGTCCAGGTATATACTTTTTAAAAAAAATTTTTTACCCAAATTAAACAGGTTTTATTGTCATCTTCGGTTAAAAATAGGACAGATAATATGGTTTTCTTATTTCTTTTTCTGAAGGTTCTACATGGTCCTGATTCAGGGTCTGCAGATTTCTGATTTCATCTGTAGACCAGTTTTGGCTTCTATCATTCTCAATTCTTCCTCTCTGTTCTGTACTGACCTAAAGGGCATCAATGTGGTGGTGCCCTACTTCATAGCTGCGCTGGAGACCATTGTGCCAGACAGGTTAGACTGGTCGTTTACTTTAATTTGATATCAGTTGGTAAGGGATATGCATATTATTGTTTTTAATGAGTTGCGTGAGTGTGTTATGTAATAAGTCAATTATAATTCTTAACGTTTGTCGCCATTATTTTTGTCAGGGAACTGTCCAAATTTAAGATGTATGTAAATCCCACCGATCTGAGGAGAGCCTCCATTAACATCCTGCTTGCTATGCTCCCACTGCCACATCACTTTGGCAACATCAAATCAGAGGTAATGACTTTGGCGATCTGATAATAACAGTGTTGCTTACTGCTATGATTTCATTGGTTTCCTGGTTATTATACACATAATAACTCTTTAAAGCCTGTTGATGATTGCAGAAACATAAAACAAGCCCCGAAACCTTTTCTCGTTGCAGAGTTTTCAGATAACCACACTGACTCTGTGTTCTTTAGGTCCTGTTGGAGGGGAAATTCAACGAGGAAGACGGCTGGCCTCATGACCAGCCTGTGTCTTTCCTTTCACTGAGGCTGCGTCTTGTCAATGTCCTCATAGGAGCTCTGCAGACAGAGACTGACCCCACCAACACACAGCTCATACTGGGTATTTGCTGATAGCTTCATATATTTGATTGCAGTTATTTTAACTCTATATGTTGCTTGTACTTTATGATTGTACATACTTATGAGTTATAGAATATTCACAACATACCATAATAGATCCATTCTGTAATATACTTACATATCTATATTATTGCTAATATATATTGTAATATACCTATATCATGCT
>VUQR01013700.1:2500-13702 GCA_015108515.1 Hemichromis elongatus | reverse complement strand
GACAGGGGGAACACATGGACAGAGACAACTGAGCACCTAACTAAACCTATACTAAACATGAGGGCACGAGACACACCACCTAAGAAGAAGAAGAAGAAGAATAAACTGGAACCTAAATTTATCATAATAATCACAACAGAATAAGAAAGAATCAGACATAAATCATAATACATAATCTAGAAAAACACGAAAATACAAGAAACAGAAAAAGCTGGGTCAAAATGACCCAGAACCGTGACAGAACCAGGCTCAGGGCTGTTGGGGTGAGGGGAGGATGACAGGACAAAGACATGTTGTGGAAGTGAGCCAAAGATGAATATTTAAAATAAGTTTCTAAAGACAGAAGTTGGATAGAAGTTGCTGTACATATTATGCATTAATAACCAATAACTAAGGTTTCGTGTTATTATTGTACAACTTTGTGTTTTAAAGAATGCCTTAATTGCTAATTACTAACTACTCAGTTAAAGATATATATATATATCACAACCACCAAACAGCAGCACCCAGCTCCAAAATATTTCTGCCCAATTTTGTGTGGTGAAATAATTGCATATAATTGCATATCATGGAAAAGAGACCTTCTACAGCAACTATTCCATGATGAAGCAGCCAGTCGTTCCAGGTCACTGCAGGTCACAAGAGACTGTAAGTGCTTTGGACTAACCATCTTCAGGGAAAGGGTAAATGTGTCTCATCACTCATCCCAGCTTAAGCTGAAAAAAGAAAAGACAAAAGTATCACTTGAACATCAAAACAGATTACTTAAAAGAAGACTGAGAAACCACAGGAGACAGAGCAGGGAAGGACACCAGACAAAACACTAACTGACGCGTTACCCTTAAATGACAGCACACATTTGGAAACTGCACACATCAAGTACCTCACATCCCTGTTCCACCTCTAATCCAAGCATCTTTTTGTGGATTTGTGCAAACAGGACGTTTATACATCCAAAACTCTTCTTATCAACATCCATCTGCATAAAACACCGCCCTGTAAGCACATATGTTACAAAACACTGACACATACTACTGCTCTGTGATCAAAGATTATCATGACTTTTACTTTACCTTTACTGTAATTACAATATAAATCTGAAGAATTTTTTTTTCACTGCTGCAGACCCAGACTATCCCCAACAAAGGACTGACAAACCCCTAAAAGATATCTGTAAAAATATGAACTATTACAGAGCACAGACGATAGACTTTACAGATTCTCTCTAGTCTTTTCACGTCACTTCCATTGCTTTATTCTAATCAATGGTTCACTGAAAGCTGCAGCCAAATAAACACTGGAATCAACTACAGACTTTGTCGATATAAACAGAACACAGAGTTAATTAGTGGTCAATGAGACACGGCTCTTAAAGTTCTGCAACCAGTAAAAGGTTTGCAGATTCAATGATCCACACCACAAGCTGGTTTATAATATAGTTTGTATTTGCATTTTAATGCCATATTAGATTATACTGCATAATAATTCAGATTAGATAACGCTAATTCTAGTAAATCAAATATAAAACCAGTTTAATCGATGTTGAGAAGGTGAAAGATCGTTTAATGATTATTTATTAAAGGTGACCTTTGGAAGTTAATTTTCCTGATTTAAGTCTGTCCTAACACACACACACACACACACACACACCAGCATACACTGATAGGCACGATGCACAACCACAGAGAGACTAAGGCAGCATTACTGATGTGGCACTGCCCCTGTGTGGCTAATATAAATACAAGCCCGTGCATTTTAAATAGGAAACACAATCCATTGACTTCATGTGCATTTCTGCAGTGTCTGTTGCCACTTGGACAAACTGCTTTCAGTAGACATTCCCAGCTGCTCAGTTTGAATTCTGGATTCACTCCAGTCACATCCTGTCTGAGACAGCTTGCTCCTCAAACTAGACTCGACAAGTTACAAGATGACACAACAAAAGTACAAATCCCAGATTAAAATATTAACATTCACAATGTCCGTGTGCTCTGTTCTTCTCTGTTTACTATGCTACATAAGTAAGCAAGAGAATTACACTCATCCTCCAAATGTCTTAGCCCATTTCAGGGTTACTGTAGCAACAGGGAGAGAAAAGACACAGAGGCATCCCTGTATCTGGCAAAATTTTCCAGGTCATCCTGAATGATCCAAAGCTGCTCTTAGGTCAGATGCAGTCTCAACCCAGTGCCATTTTCTATTATTTGGTATAAATATTGATTGCAAATATTGTTTTTCTGCTAGTAACACGACTAAAAGATATCATATTATTTTGCCACTGGTAAGTTTTATTGTGACAAACAGGAGCAGTACGTAGCCATAGTTTTGCACATGCTCACAATAAATCTTGCAGTCACAAGTCGGTCTGCGTTCATCAAGTTTATCTGTAGTTGTCTGGGGAAGAGAGCTGTGGACTAGGACTGGGCAAATTGCTTCATAGTAATACCGTCTTATTGCCATCCTATTGGCAGGTGAGTGATGGCTTTTCCATTGGGAAACAAAGGATCCATTCATGATGCTAGCACTAGCCACTCTATGTAACCCAAACCCACCAAGAAACCTTTGCACATTGACATTCAATATTGATTCAATTCAATTCAATTTATTTATATAGCAGTCTTCACAGGATAAAACCCACAAAGTGCTTCACGGTAATATAAAAAAGAAATACATTAAAAACCCAAAAAGTCATCACAATCAAACATACAGCATGAATCCATTTAAAAGCCAGTCTAAATAAATGTGTCTTAAGCTGATTGATGTAGCAAAGTGTAATTAGTGAACAATGTGCGTAATTAGCGAGCTATAAATATAATAACTATGAGCTTTCTCTATGTAAAATATCACATCTGTCACTCCTGCCACTTCAGTGTGCCCTGCAGTGGGTATGTGCATGCCAAAACATGTCTGTGTGTTTAGTGTCTATCAGATGTGGCATGGAAATATGGATTTAAGTTATTAGAATAACAGAATAATGTTAGTTTAATTTAATGCATGAGAGGGAAATTAAATAAAAATTGGTTTGACTAGTGAGCTATGAACCATTATCCTTTACCATTATCAATTCCTAACATCATCACTGTCAGAGACTGATTAACATGATACAGTAGATTTTATAGAAGTCATTTTAAAGTGCCATTTCCAGTGGCACTGTGTTTAGTGTGTGTGATCCTCACCTGTATCCTGATCCAGCAAGAGCTTGAGCTATTCCAACCCGTAAGGGCAGCTCTGCATACACCATTTGATCAAAAAGGTTGGAAGTGTGAAGTGATAAAGAGGCTTGTGGGTAAAGTAGACACTAGACAGCTCAGTCTTTTTTCCTCTGTAAGTACCATATTTTTCGGACCATAAGGTACAGCGGATTATAAGGTGCATTAAGCGAAACAATACAGTCAGATAAATCAAATTTTACTCAACTCATTCTTCTTGCTTCCTCCACTTCAGTACTATTGATTCATTAATGTTGAATTGTCTCACAGCTGCTCTATTCCCATGTTGTTGCAGTATATTAATGACTAACCTCGTCCTTGTGGATGGATTATCTCAGTTGTTCTCCAGACTGAAGTTTGGTCCTTTTACAGCATCATGCCATGCGATTGCATTTGTCTCTAACCATCGGGAACCCTCACGGTAACTTCTATCAAGTGGAAAAAAGTTAGCATTCATCCTCCAGCTTCACTGTGTTTATATTATGCTAACATAGCTGAGTGGCTAGCACATTATTTTATACCAGCTAGCCCAACTTCAGTAACCCTACAAACATCACTGTCTTCATTTGTGTTGGAAGTGATAGTTTTAATTTATTCAGAAAACTCTCAGTCAGAATATGGTATATCAGGGGTGTCCAAATTCATGGGCCGCATCCTCATGAGACCGCATTTGTAGACTGATTAGAGCAAAGTGATGTGATGTAGGCTGTCCAAATTCATAGACTCATCAGAATGCGGCGGACAAATGCGTCCTCATTTCTTGGATGGGTCAGGTGTATCCTTCGTGGCCCACCATATCCCAGAATTCATAGCGCGGCCGAGCCAATTCAAGTTTCCAACAAAGGCAGCCGCTACTAAGTTTTAATATTGCTCTTATTACTCTTTCTGGGTCATAAAATAAACTTTTGAGATATTTTTAGGCGTGAATGTAGCTGTGTAAACTTAAAATATATGCTCAGTTTATCAAGACATCACATATCTGCAAACGTGCTCTGACAGTTTCGGAGACGTCTGTTCCCCACCAGCTCGATAGCTAGCCGGCACACTAGAGCCGGCGAGAACACCGGACACCTGGCGCACCCCCCCCCCCGTGGTCTTCCACTACTCAGGTTAAACATAAGTCACTTAGATAACTTAAAAATTTTATTGTTTGGCCTTTTTCAGTGTTTATTTCTTCCCGAGTAAATCAGCTTGGCTGACATTACGGCTGAATAAACGTCAAAAGGTGTGAGAGGATTGAGAATTTACTCCAGTGTTTTGTTTTATGATAGCAAGGAGCAGATAACTAGGTCCACGCGTACACGGCTTTTTCGGTCACTGAAAACAGAGATTTTTCAAGAACTCCTGCCAGGGTGGAGCTTTTTAGCATTTACATGTGGACTGAGTTATTTTTCCAAAATTGCATGTGTTGATGTGATTTTGTGACTTTTTTTTAACTGAAACAAAAATGGAAAATCTCCGTTTTCAAAAATACCTGTGTACGTGTGGACATAGCCCGAGTAAGCTGGTGACGCAAATCTGAAGGCTAAACCGTCCAAATTCACCAGCTGCTCACTTCCAGCCTACCCGGCCCTATGAGTACCCAGCCCATGTAGATCGCGAAGGCCGGGTTTTAAGGAGGATGCAGTCCATGAATTTGGACACCCCTATCATTTTTAGGTGGAAACTAGCGAGCTAACATCCTGCTAAATTCTAACTCTGTTAAATTGAACTGCAGAAAAAAACTGCAGATGGTCATAAAGGTGGCAAAGATGTCATCAGGACCAAACTTCCCAGACACGTATCTTTTAAGTTCTCCCTTTAGGTAGGAGATAGAGATCACTACACTCAAAACACACAAGACTGAAAAATAGCTTCATCACGAAAGCCATATAGTACATAAACGCTGATACATTTATACACACATGTGCCACTCATGATTATGAGCCTACATAAATTCTTTGCAAGAACAATACATTGTCATATCGTGAAACGTGCAGATACAATTTATGAACTCACTGCTAAATTTATTGAATCTTGAAATGCATTTTCAAGGTGAATCTTACTGCAATTAATCAGACTTTCATACTTTTTTGGAAATAATCCATTATTCAAATTACAGTCTAAATGCAACAACAGAAAAAAATGTAAAGAGATTCAAATGTGTAGAATGCAATGATTAGTTTTCTTTCAAAGACTTGGCAGAACATTTTTTAAAAGGACAAAAATTACCTGTGATAACTGTGATCACAGAGGGTTAACAGGGCAAAAACAACCAGTCAGTACATAGACAATCATGTGTGGGGTGTCACCCCGGTAACTAAACAATGGAGAGAAGCTTGTTCCTTTCTCTTGTTCTGGCACATAACTTAGATGGATTGGATTCCACCGCCATATAACTTTGTGTTTAAAAATTTTGGCAATTTCATGTATTTATGTAAAGCATGCCTATTCCATCTTTCATTTTTCATGAATATTTTTAGTAAAAGCATTGAGAGACTTTTTTATTATATTTTTTTTCCATTTGGCTGTACTGGGAATGGTGCAGTAGTAAAAGCACAATACATCAACTGTAATGTATCATATCACTGTGCTCCATTCTCAGTTATTGAGAATTATAATAGCAAGTGTCACCAGCATTTAAATTGTTGAACTCGTGATATTTTACATAAAAGTACTAAATCAAAGCTGCTTTTATTTGACTTTTTCCTGAATTTTGTTATAAGTTGTGATAGTGTACAAATTAATTAATAATGAAAAACAGATAAAGGCAAAAAAGCAACAAACGTAACTGAGAAAGTGGAAAAAAGTGAGGAAGGAACAAGTTATCTAACATCTGATTATTTACAAAAGTGCACATACAGGGAATGTTTACCATACAAAGCTGATGTTTTTTGTTTGTTTTTGTTATTCTGATTCTGTTTATCTGGACAAAGCATTTTCAGTGGGAGAAACATTTCATCACTTGGATGAGTGAAGAAACTTTTCATTTACTCATCTGGATGACTGAGCATGCTTTAAGACTTTTTTGTTGTTGTGTTTGTTGTTGTTTGTTTGTTTGGGGGGGTTTTTACCCTTTCTGAGCTATTTAGTTTCATTTTAATTTTGTTGAGCTAGATTGCTCATGTGTTAGCTACTTTCACAGTAGTTTTCAAAAATTTTGGAATTCAAAAATAGAAGAGGATGAATGAAGAAAAGTTTAGACAAACTACAAAAAAAGGGGAGTAAAATTCTGGCATAAAAGGATGAATTACATGAAATAAAAGATAATAATACTAAAAAGGTACTTGGAAACAACTACTACATAGAGTAATGTTTTGTATGTATCATCTATGATGCAGTAAATGTAGAAGGATAATGGTGTTTAATGGAGGCAGGCCTTCCCTCATAACAAATAATAATAAATGAATGGAACCATGAAGAAGAATGGTAACAATGGCCTGAATCAATGCTGTTATTCATCACAATGGAGTTTACGTCCACTCAAATCCACAATGCCATTATTACAGCTGAGAGGGAGAGACAGGAAGCAGCAGGGCAATTGTGGAAGCATGGATGATGCTTTGTATTTATTTTCATTTTGTGTTAAGCTCTAGTTGAATTCAAGGTCTTTCACCATTGATCTATTGGTTTTTCTTTTTCTCCCTCCCATTACTGTTTTCTGTACTTTCCCAACATTATTATGCTCAGGCTAACACCTTCTGCCCTTGACAAACTGCCAGCATTTGACATGTATTAAACTAACAGACTGTCCTAGAAGAACAATGGAAGAGAACCAGAAGTGCTTTTTACAACCCTGTTTAAATGGGCATGACCTCTGGGCCTGAGAGGTGAACCAAAAAGAAAGGTGTAAAGATGCACGGCAGACCCAGTTGTGTTTCGTACATTTTATTTAATTTGCACACCAGCAACCCCCACACTAACCCCTGAGTCCCGGTGTTTTAACACGGCGGCCGTGATTACAGATGCCGTGCAAGTGCGACCGCACGGCACCGCAAACCACGCCCCGCCACAAAAGGGCCTTACAACTGTAAGCATAGCCAAGTTTTCACAAAGATGGCAATGAATATTGTTCTGTTCCCTGCATTCTTATGGTTGAAATTAGCTATTACAGTTTTGTCAAGCTTTAACGCATACTAAAATTCTATTTCAGTTTTGTCTATACCACATGAATAAAAAAAATTTTCACTCAAAATGGTATTTTGGTATTTTAAAATGGGTTTCAACAGGGCAAATTACAAAAGCATAAACTTTGCAATTCAAAGAGTGAACTGCCTATGTGGAGGTTTTCCCTCTCAGAGTGCATCTGGTTGATTATATGGTAATGAAAATATATGGGAGGCAATAAAATATCATGTGGTTTTTGGAATAGTTAATACAGTAAAATTTAATCTGCTCATGCACACAGTTAGGTCATTGGTACACCAATATTTCAACACACAACAGTATACCTCTGCATACGTGGGATTTAGCTTTTACTCTTAAGCATAAACACAAGAGGATGTAGTTGTTGGTGCTTTCAAAGTTGGAGCTCTCCAGAACAACTCTTCTGTTGCTAACGGCCTCTGCAGCTCTACTGCAGCAGCCCATGCTGGGTAAAAAGGTAGCTATAAGGGAATAGGACACTGTTGCCATATAGCTCCCTCTGCATCTTATGCTACTGTTGCTACCTGCCCTATCAGCCATGCTGCTGTTAGATTCTGCATCCGTAACTTATGTGACATACAGCAGCCACCGGGGAATGGCCACAACAGCACTTCCACCTCCTGCTCTCAGGGCACTGTGTTACAGTGTCCCATTAATGCTGACAGCAGGGCAATTGCATGCCCCATAAACTTTGTATGGCTTCACCTTTTTTTTTTTTGTCTCAACCTCACTCAGTCATGCTCACTCATAACAACACATCAAGTGGATCTATGGCCACCTGCAGACACCAGAAAAAGACATTACTTTTTTTGTGTTTGAGTGTGACTCAAAAAAAACAGCCCCTCACCTCATGACCAGAAAAAAAAAAATCATCTCCTCGTAGTTGTGGTTTAATGCCACATCTTTTCCATCTTTTCCTAGTCACTTCAGAGTTCATTATAGTGGCCTTCCCATAACCTAAAACTGACCTTAAGGCTAGCTTTAAAAGTTGCCCTGGAACTGAATGATTAATATGATGGGGACTTTTTATCGCCACAGTGTGGCTGTTAAAACAATTAATGTGCCCACCACATCATAATAATCAGTCAGCAAACACACATTTGCTGACTGGTTTAAATTTTCTCAACAGTTACCTGATAACTGCGTAATTTATTTTTCCATCTGTTTCTCTGTCTGTGGAGCACTGAACTCAAACTACTTTTATACACACATACTGTGCTTTATTTGGTATATAATAAAACATAACGGTACTGATTATCTTTTATTTCCATATTTTTCTCTCTATTTGTTTGATTTGCTCTTTTTTGTCCCTTCTCTTAGATATCCCATTGTTTTCCATTTGTCTTTAAAATATGTTTTCTCCTCTGACCATCCTCTCTGCATTTATCTGACTGTGGCATCTCTGCCCATTTGTCAGACACTAGCTGCTCTAGACTCTAGATTAAAATAGAAAGGGCACTTCCATTTGTCTTACATTTGCTGAAAGTCTATTTTCCCCTGGTCTAACCTTATGGAGATGTGACAGATATGTGATGGAGATGATGTTGTTTTATGGTTAGAGACCAGCTTTAGCTAGAATTGCTAAATGCTAATTGCTAAGAGTTTATATTCATTTGTCCTCCACACAATTTTTAACATCAAAAGAAAAAAGTCTAATGCTTAAAATCCTTGTTAAACCACACTGTGTAGTTTTATTTGTTAAACCAAATATATTTTTGGTACCTTAAATTTTGGTGTAAATTTTAGGGGGTCTGACAGTATTAGGACTTTGAAACAGCAGACATGGAAAGTAAAAGAGAGCATTGTTCACCCCACATTCAGTTAGCCAGCTCCACTCTCAATCAGAGTATTGTGGATAATTGATTCGTTATACAATGCTTCATTCTCAAACTCTAATATGTTCATGTACAGAAATTCAGCTATGACTGTGGTTACAGCGATCAGAAGCTAGCACAGTACATCACCCCATCACCAGGAGACAACTTGGAATCTTGTTCAAGGACACAGAGCAGGGAGCTGCCAAACCATCACCTTCCTGCCACGCTCCAGCCAGACTCTTGGCAAGGACGTCTGCATACATACAACAGTGCTTATTTGCAACACAACATCAGTGATACTTTATATTCTAGATGGGGAAGTTCCCCCTCTATCTGTCCTAATTCTGAGCCAGCTGCCATCTAACAGTATTGTGGGACAGAGGATATCAGAGAATATTATCTGGGAGGATATCACAGTTTTATGATCCATCTTTGCAGTTTAAAAGGCAGCTCTAAACAGACTGGTGTTTTCACAGTCACAGTTAACTGTGGTGGGGGGGGGTCTGACAGAAGAAATATTATACAAAGCAATAAATCTACACCATCAAAATACTTTGAACACCGAGATTTTGCACTTTAAACTGAATGTTAAGAAAAACTTTTGTTTGAACACAGGTTGTGATTTTAATATTAAAATAATGTCTGATTCACTTTCTGCTCTCTCTTTGTAATTCTATGCATTTAATGTAATGTGTATCTTCTGTCAAAGACTGTCTGCAAATGACAATGACTGCAAATTGGTTTGACTAAATTTAAAAAGAGGGTAAATTTATGACCTGTTCAGGAAGAGGACTCATTTTAGAGGAAATACAGTGGTGTTAAGATCCAGCTCTACAGCTCAGAACAGATCAGAGCCACATATTAATTTAGCTTCACTGGTGCAGATTTGCAGTTTCCTTCAGAGGCAACAAGAAAAAGTTTATGTAGAAACATCACAAACCACTCTGGCATTATCATCTGCATTATTGTTGTCTGCAAAAGGCTACACAGAGACACAAAATATATCTAAATGTGCTCTCACAGAGACAGAGTTTGATTTAGTTTGGGTGGATTACCACTTTGGGCCTCATGTTGCAGCATCTGCTGTGTGATTAAATGCCGGCTGTCTGGGACATTTCCTCTCTCAGCTTGGTCATCCATATACCTGTCTGTCTGCTGACTCTCACTGTGTTTCTTTCTGTCTCATTCCCGCCCGTCTGCCCATCTCAGTAAGTCTTGAGAGGCCTGAAGAAGATGTTCTTAAAGACAGGGTAACAACACACAGACATGTTACACATCAGTCAATGCCAGGCACCCACATACACTGTGACATACTTGACAATCTGTATATAAATAATCCTTCAGGGCAAATTAACGTTTTTAAATTATTTCATGTTGTTAAGTAATGTGACATGAGTAGAAATCTTCTTTAGTTCAGCTCTTTGTCAGTGATTCTGTCAAAGAAAGGATGACAATGCCCATTAAATCTGTCTGGCTTATTGTAAGAGGCTCACCTATTCAATTTACCATTTTTCATTCTCTTCTTTGCTTCAGTCAAGTATTACATGTTAAATATCATCACATTATCAGTTCATGTATGGATGAGAATGAGTTTTAAAGTGTGGGTAAAACTAAGATTTTAGTTTTAGATATTATAAAATGTTGACTTTTCTATGCTGGTCATTTTTGTATGCTAGAGTCAGCCTGGCATGTTTGCAAACTGTAGTACACCATTACTAAAAATGTGTGCAGGTTGGAGGTTTTGCAGTGACTCATTCTTTTCATGGTTTTTGGTGATGTAAGTGCTGAGCTTGACTTTCAGTTTCATTCAGCCCACTCAGTTCTAATTGTCACCTCTAATATTTGCTCATGTCTGCCCTCTGCGCTCCAGCCTGTCTTAAATCGGCTCCTGCCTAAGGGTGAAATATTGCAATTCATCGCTTTGGAATTGTACATAGACAGGTGCTGGCTCCTCTGGAAAAAATGAGAAAGCTTTACCTCTACAATCATTGCATGACAAGTTCTCTTGATTCTGTTAAAAAAACATTTATTTTTAATAAATGTTGGATTTT